>JAMQGT020001954.1:0-43882 GCA_024447675.2 Pterophyllum scalare
TTTGAGCAGTATATTTGAGCCTGTATTTTTATTTTTGATCCTGTGTGGATTAGAGAAAAAAAAAAACGGGTCAAAGAAAACATTAAAATCCCCAAATTGCCATGATATTCATGCCCATGATGACTGTATGTAAACTTCTGAGCACAACTGTATGTGACAGCAAGGAGATATAACTGCGGCAATGCTTACTGACATATTATCATATTAGCCTGTTTTATTACATACAGGGAGGCAAACAAACAACATGTGCGCTGCCAGAAGTGTTTGGAAATGGGACACTGGACCTACGAATGCACAGGGAAGCGGAAATATGTGCACAGACCTTCAAGAACGACTGAGATGAAAAAGAAACTGAAGGAGAATGAGAACAAACCCCTCAGCATTGCCGGGTAAGGTGTCTCGATCAGATCACCTCTGGTGCCACTCCAAAGTTATTCTAGCCTTAGAAAGTCCATATTGTATACTAGAAGCAGGAAACTCAAAGTTACTGAGTGCATTTGAAGCAGTGACAATTCTCACAAAAGGTAAGATGCAGGTGTATGCAGGTTCTCAGTCTTACCAAAATGATGGTTAAATACTGTAATTAAGATGAATATTTAGGAATGCAGAGGGTGTATTTTATGTAATAACTTAATTATTAAAACTGTGAATAGTGCTGTCTCACATGTAGTCATTCCTGAAACTTTACTCTTAAGGCTGAGGACTTCATTTAAAAATATACACACAAGGCAGGACCTGAAGGATATATGCATATGCTTGTTTCCTCTCAGGAGTTGAGATTCATAAAACAAAATAAACAGACTTGACAGGAGAACGTGCATGCCTGTACAGAAGGTCTGACCCATGCATACAGAAGCATTTTGCAGACACGATATACTTAGAATGCATATGGTAAGGTGTTGAATTAACCGATTATTATATATATAATTATGCCTCAGTATTAATAAGGAAATTGCTGCAACAGATTTTCTTTTTAATCTCAAATGATGGTCACTAATAAATTTTTTTCCCCCCATATCTGCAGACCAGGAACAGAAGGCTCCAATGAGAAGAAAGTTAAAAAGAAGTAAGGTGTACCTACTTTCACAGTTGATGTGAAGTAATATAATCAATATTGACATCATGATTATTTGTCACATGCATAACATTACACTCCTTTTTGTGGGACATGCCTGCTATGTGCACATCTTGGCATCAAAATATAATTGGTCCTCCTTGTTCAAAAAAAATTTTTTAAATCAAGGAATAATGTTTCTAATAATATATATTGATTATTGATGCCCATCAGAGAAAGACAAAGACTAAAAAAAAAACAACTTTAGATGCTCTTACATCAGCACACTGATCTCCGAGGGAACTTCCAGGTGTGTTGATGCTATTTTCTGGGGAACTGATTGGTCAGTAGATCCTGTTTTTATACCCTTTGGTCTCTAATCTCGAACAAACACCCATTCCAGAGCAGGTCAGGTCTGCTTTAGGATAAGCTACCATGGCAGTGCACACTCAGTAAGAAGTGAAATGTATTTTTAACATTGAAAACCCAAGTTACCTGGATAAGACCAAGTCCTGCTTTGTAATTCAGGCCTCTGTAGTTACACGTTTCATGTATAATATGACTAACAAAAATTTACCATACTCTTATTGTGTAACATTTTAGTGTTGAATATTTGAAGCTAAAATGAAGAAAAATATATTCTTAACACTCTATTAATCCTCTACATTTGAATATAAATAAGAAAAATTATAAGCATGTTAACAAAGATGGCTAGATTAAGGTATTGCAATTCCTCAGTTTTTTTTAGACTGGGTTATTTCTGGAAAAATCCTATAAAACCAGTAATAGATTTTCTTTTGGAGGGAATTTATTCAGTTTGTTTGTGTTGTTCACATTTGGTCACCCGAGGGTTGATGAGGTCACATGGGAGTTCTTGGAGTCATGTGGAAGCCATAGTTTTGTAACTTGGTGTTTTGAAATTTTCCCAGCAAGGGATTTCAGGAAGGTGCTGGAATCTCTAAGGTTGTACTGTATGTCAGAGCTCATTAAAACCGGTTTATCTTAAGTGGACAAAAGTGTCTCCAAACAGTGTCCTCTAGTGGAGACTCATGTGGACTGCAGGCCACTGCAGTTGCAATATTTTCAAATGTCTGAAGTGCAGTGGTGTGTAATCCAACAACCTGACTTGACTGGTCTTAAAATGTCAGGCATGGTAACATAAAAACATTTTATAATCTATTAAAAAATACATGAAAACTTGCATTTTGTTTTTTAGGTGTCAATTCTGGGCACATCACAATATATTTAATGTGTTAGAAACAGACAGTTGATTGTGTCCAAACTGACTTGTGATCACAGGAAAAGCACAGTTGGTACTAATAACATTTGCAATGTCTCTGTTTTGTTCTGCCAGCATGTGCAAAATAAGGGCTGTGACACTGAAGCAGCTACAGCTAACTTGTTGTTCATTCTTCCTTTGAGACTTTTGCTTTTCTTACTGTGACAGCCATAAACAGCCACAATACTGCTCTCAACTGAGCACTCTTTATCTTTCCCAAATAACCATTTTCCTTCAAAAAGACAAAAAAATTTTAATGCATAAAAAGCACCCATTTGGGCCTATTTCTCCTGAAATTTGACTCACCAGTTTGCCTCCTGTTGGTCACAGGTGCCATTACCCTTCAGTGGGAGCCACTGATGTGCTCATTATTGAGTAGTGGCTATAAGCTGCAAAAGTATTATGGTAGTGTTTTGTTTGTTTTTAAAAAAGCATTTTATACTAGAATTTACTTTAAAATCTCTGTAGTTAGTCAGTGCCCTCGGCCTAAATATAGTCTCAAGTGCAGAGTCTTTCTTAGTTTTGTTTGTTTATTTGTTTGGGAGGAGGCCATCAAATCAAATGCCATCAGTTAAGAGATATCAGACATCAGGCGCTAGTGATGGTGTAAAAGTGGTGTATAAAAGCGTATCGATGGCTGTTAAGAATTTTAACAGCGTCACTCCCTGCTCATAAAAGATACAGATAAAGGCCTGATTAGCTAAGAGTTCGTCTTGCAGCTTTCCCTGTGCCGTGACCATTCTGGTCTGTTTGACATCCAAAACAAAAAAAGCAATTAAATCGTTTTCACGTGTGCATCCATGTAGTCTGCGTGATGCCCAACTGCTGCGATGTGATAATAGCATGGGTAGTGTTGAGGTTTGGTTTAGGCAAAATAGTGAGAATGCAGCTAACACAAATGATCTCATGCTACGCGCTACACATGCGAGGGGGGGGGACTCTGGACAATGCCCCAGCCCACATTTTCCTGGAAAACGTGTGTGAAAGCAGCTTGGGGATAAAGTGTGCAGGTGATGTTCCAGGTATTCTAATCAGCACCTGTAAACGGAGACTTTGTTCTGCTGTTTGTATTACAGAGAGTCCAGTACACCTCAGTGACTGTAACAGGTACAGCCTGAGACCTTAATAACCAAACACAGTGTTCAGCTTTGTGTATTCAGGCTGTCCTCCACTTCCTCTCAGGGCTAAAGACTCGAGCGACAGCAGCAACGATTCAGACGGCTCCTCCAGTGACTCATCGTCGGACAGCAGCGACGACTCCAGCTCCTCTTCAGACGACAGTGACAGCAGCAGTGACAGCGACAATGACAGCTCTTCCTCTTCCTCCTCCTCTTCCTCCTCCTCCTCATCTTCATCCTCAGACAGCTCAGACTCAGGAAGTAGCAGCGATTCAGATCAAGGACCTCCAAAGAAGAAGAAAAAGAAGAAATAAACATGGTGGAATCAGCTGGATTTCTTATTTGATTCCCTAATTATTATTGTTTTTGTTTTTATTTTACTTTATTTTTTTCCTAAAAGCATTCAGAGTTGGTTGAAACTGAGTGGATGTGGACTAAGGAGAGGAAACAAGATGACACAAAATAGAGAAATGAGACAAGTCCATTGTGTTACTTCTGTTAGTGGGATATTTTCTGCAGTTTTTAGGTCTAAGGATATAAAGTTTAAATATCCGGGGGCAACGAATGTGACTATTAATGTTAAATCTTGTGATTTTGTACTTAGTATATTTTTAGTGAAACTCTGTACAGCTCAACACCTTTATAAAGCAACAGCATATCTGGAACTGAAAAGACATTATATGACCTCAATATGAAAGGATGTTAGATAACAGTTGTGTTTTGGTCCAAATCAAATTAGTTAAAGTCTTGTTGCTAGGAAATTGGATTTGCTTGTTTCACTGTAAAACTTGTTTTTAAACCTTTTGGAATTTGCTATTGTAAAATGCTTTATTTTGCTATAAATAAAACACATTATATGATTTTACATATATGAATTTAGGAATAAAATGTCCAATAAACTGTCTTTTTGTTCACTAGTTTACAAATAGAATATTTTCAAAACCAGCATATAGTCAAAGGAAAAAGAGTAAGTCCTCTTAAACTGTGAGGTGTTACATATCAGGGCATAAGAAATCGTGGTGCGTAGCAGGTCTCAGAATTATTTAGTACTACCTCAGATGAACAACACATCACACATATCACCATTTTGTTATTTAACACAAACTAAGCCAAACTACAGGAGCAGTACAGGTGCTGGTCATAAAATTAGAATATCATGAAAAAGTTGATTTATTTCAGTAATTCCATTCAAAAAGTGAAACTTGTATATTATAGTCATTCATTACATACAGACTGATATATTTCAAATGTTTGTTTCTTTTAATTTTGATGATTATAACTGACAACTAATGAAAACCCCAAATTCAATATCCCAGAAAATTAGAATATTATTTAATACCAATACGAAAACAGGATTTTTAGAAATGTTGGCCAACTGAAAAGTATGAACATGAAAAGTATGAGCATGTGCAGCACTCAGTACTTAGTTGGGGCTCCTTTTGCCTGGATTACTGCAGCAATGCGGCGTGGCATGGAGTCCATCAGTCTGTGGCACTGCTCAGGTGTTATGAGAGCCCAGGTTGCTCTGATGGTGGCCTTCAGCTCTTCTGAATTGTTGGGCGTATCGCATCTCCCTCTTCACAATAGCCCATAGATTTTCTATGGTGTTAAGGTCAGGTGAGTTTGCTGGCCAATTAAGAACAGGGATACCATGGTCCTTAAAGCAGGTACTGGTAGCTTTGGCGTTGTGTGCAGGTGCCAAGTCCTGTTGGAAAATGAAATCTGCATCTCCATAAAGTTGGTCAGCAGCAGGAAGCATGACGTGCTCTAAAACTTCCTGGTAGTTTGCTGCGTTGACCTTGGACCTCAGAAAACACAGTGGACCAACACCAGCAGATGACATGGCACCCCAAACCATCACTGACTGTGGAAACTTTACACTGGACCTCAAGCAGCGTGGATTCTGTACCTCTCCTCTCTTCCTCCAGACTCTGGGACCTTGACTTCCAAAGGAAATGCAAAACTGACTTTGATCAGAGAACATAACTTTGGAGCACTCAGCAGCAGTCCAGTCCTTTTTGTCTTTAGCCCAGGCGAGATGCTTCTGATGCTGTCTGTTGTTCAAGAGTGGTTTGACACGAGGACTGCGACAGCTGAAACCCATATGTGCATCTGTCTGTGTGTGGTGGTTCCTGAAGCACTGACTCCAGCTGCAGTCCACTCTTTGTGAATATCCCCCACATTTTTGGATGACTTTGTTTCACAATCCTCTCCAGGGTGCGGTTATCCCTATTGCTTGTACACTTTTTCTACCACATCTTTTCCTTCCCTTCGCCTCTCTATTAATGTGCTTGGACACAGAGCTCTGTGAACAGCCAGCCTCTTTAGCAATGACCTTTTGTGTCTTGCCTTCCTTGTGCAAGGTGTCAATGGTCGTCTTTTGGACAACTGTCAAGTCAGCAGTCTTCCCCATGATTGTGTAGCCTACAGAACTAGACTGAGAGACCATTTAAAGGCCTTAGCTGATTGGAGTGTGGCACCAGGTGTCTTCAATATTGAACCTTTTCACAATATTCTAATTTTCTGAGATACTGAATTTGGTGTTTTCATTAGTTGTCAGTTATAATCATCAAAATTAAAAGAAATAAACATTTGAAATATATCAGTCTGTGTGTAATGAATGAATATAATATACAAGTTTCACTTTTTGAATGGAATTACTCAAATAAATCAACTTTTTCATGATATTCTAATTTTATGACCAGCGCCTGTAGTTACAGTGATTCAGTAACTTATAGAACCACCTTGAGCAACAATAACTTGAATTCAGCATTTTTCTGTATGATTATCAGTCTCTCATGTTGTGGAGGAATTTTGGCCCACTCGTCTTTACTGCTTTATTTCAGTTTGTTGAGGTTTGCAGGCATTTGTCTGTGCACAGCTCTCCTGTCACAGTGTTTCAATCAAATTGAGGTCTGGACTTTAGATTATTGCAACAAACATCTTGATTGTATTCTTTTTCGGCCATTCAGTTATAGATTTGCTCCTGTGCTTGGACAGACGGCCTTACATTTAACTCAAGAATACTTTGGTATAGAAAGGAGTTCATAGTTGACTCAATGACAGAAAGGTGCCTGGGTCCTGTGGCTGCAAAACAAGCCCAAATCATCACCCCTCCACCGCATACAGTTGGTATGAGGTGTTCGTGCTGATATGGTGGGTTTAGTTTTCAACAAGTGTAGTGCTGTGCATTATGGCCAAACATCTCCACTTTGGTCTTGTCTGTCCAAAGGTCATTGTTCCCGAAGTCCTGTGGTTTGTTCAGATGTAACTTTGCATACCTAAGCCATGCTGCCATGTTCTTTTTAGAGAGAAGAGGCTTTCTCCTGGTAAGCCTTCCAAACATACTGTACTTTAGTTTTCCACAGACTGCTTGTTCATTTTGTCTAAATTTTGTTAAATAATAATAGTGTAATATATCGTATTTTGTAGTTTATCAGAGGTTCTACTTACCTCACTTTAAGACTTACTAGGGACCAGAAGATTTTTTATTAAATCCTGATACATAAAACCTAAAGATGATGCACGTTCTTCTTTTCAACTCTGTGGCAGTATCAGTGGGCATGCTGTTGTCTTCTAAGAAAATATAAGATAATATAATTTTTTTAATTACAGTAATTAAAATACAAAACTAGGAAGGTGGATTTCAGATATAGTCAGAATATGTGATAATTTTGGGATAATGATTTATTAATAATAATTATGCCACAATTTTAAACCATTTAATAACAGTTTCTACTGCTTACAGGCCCGTGTAAAACCATACATATTGTTGCACAACCAATGAATGTCTCAATTTGGTGGCAGGATCAGCCATCACAAAGTAAGACACTGTTTGGAAGATTAAAATTCATCATCATAAAATTTAAAATATTTTTACTTATCAACCAAAGGCACGTGGCAGCTAAATCTAGATATCCAGGGTGTGTATTTATAATTATATCAATTAAAATGTGGGTATAGTCTGTCATAGCCTGCTGTCTCTGGCTACAATCAGGGAACAATGAAACGTGATTTCCTAAACGTCAAAGTCTGGTCAACCTGCGCGTCACAGAAATGTTGCCTTCATATTAAGTGGGAATTCGTAACAGCAGTTCGAGCCGTATGGTCAAATAATTGAATAAAACTGGCAGTTAAGAATCAGGCTCAGTTGAGTTTTCAAATATATCGTCAGCGGTGCTGCCATGTTAATTAAAATTTGCTTTCTGACAGTGTTTACCGGGCTATATTGGTAGGATTTGGAGATTTCCGACAGCACGAAGGCAGCACCGCTTGCTGCTGTCCATGCATTCAGTCCTGTCTGTGGTGGTACCTGCTGGCTGCTTTAACTTAGCTAGCAGTCTTACCTATCAGTTCAGGAGCAACAAAATGAACGCGAGAGAAAATGATTTTTATTTTGTTTCCGTCTCGATGTGCCGTCGCATTTTAAAAAAAAGATGAAGACCATCCACTTGGTTTTAGTGTTTTAGCGACTCGAGCATTTTTTTTTTTTTTTTTTTTGGCTGAATCCGTTTTGCGTGTAACTGGAAGTGGAAAAGACAAAGAGAAAAAGAGCTTTCCAATAGCTAGAATGGTTTGGGCCTAAAAAGAAGACAAGAGGTAAGGATGCCAACTCTAATGGAAGACGTTAGTTGGTGTGTGACTGCACTTAGTGGGTATCTCATATTTGAAGTGAACGCTGATTAAAAATTTCGCAAAAAAATTCAGTAGCTTCAGGGCTAGCTAGCCTAGCCTTAATACGCTACTAGCAGGGTTCCGCTAGCTAACGTTATGCTAAAGCGAATATCCAGGTAGTCCTGTAGGTAGTGTGCTAGCCGCTTGCTAATGATTTGATTAGATATTGGATCTACTTTTGAGTTCTGGTGGAAGGAGGCTTTCATTTTTTGAGGGATGGTAAGGTTTAATGTTACTTTTATACGTTTCTGTAGCAGGGAAGTTGAGGCAAATATCGCGGTGATAGGAGTGATGTTTTTGTTCCTGTCATGGTAGCTAACAGGTCATGACGACTGATGTTAGTGTTTAGCCGTGCCTGACATAATACACCTGAGTCTGCTACAGACAGTGAGGTAACTGTGTGATACTACACGTGTAAATGATAAATATGCTATGTTTACATTTTATTTGTAATACAGATTAGTCACACTTAATAAAAAATAAACTCCAGATTGGTTCACATCTGGGCAATCCAAGGGGGGGGGATAAGTGCTACTTGCTTGCAGTTTATGTGCTAGTTTATGGTAATTTTAAGTAGTCCTAGGCCCGTCAAAGCCGTGAGTTTTCTCACAGTGACGAGCAGAAGCTTTTGGTTTTGTGTCCTGACACAAAACCTAGTGCCACTCTTTGTCACAGTCTTTATTTGCATGGAACATAACATTTGCGCAGAACGGCAGCACGGTGAATCTATGCGAATGTATGCTTTGGTCAGCTGATGTGCTGTTCTAGGAAGCCATTTTACGTGCTATAGTTTGTAGTGGGAGGAATGCGTGCTAAGTCCAGAGTTCCTCTTAACACTTGTCACGGGTAGTCCATGCACACATGCAGGAGGATGGACTTGACGCATGGAGACAAGAAAAGTGCAACCAACTGGCTTATCATGGTTGACTGCATTTAGTGAGTGAGTGAGTGTGTGTGTGTCCCTAAGCCCGAAGGTCATGAACTCGTTCAAGGCAGGTAGCTGTGAACCGGCTCAGCAACTTTAGTCAGATGGTGGATGGAGTTGTTGTGCATGGAAGTGTTGGCACATAAGTGCTTTATTGTTATCTAGACATAACAGAAGTGCCGATTATTGCCGTCAGGTTCAATTAGGTCAGAGAAAATACTTTCCTCCTCTTATGCAGTGGATTGAGTTACAGTGCCTGGCTGATTCAGACAGCTGCTGTTTTATATTGATCAATTTTCTGAATATGCCAGTCAACATAGACTTAATCTGAGTGTGCAGTATTGACCTAAAACTCCAACTTGCATTATAGAACATAATTATACAAATACTAAAAGCAGATTTTTGTTTTTCTAGCTGTAAATGGGCCTCTGGGGGGGGTGATTATTCACAAAAGTATGATTAGCCTACATATAGTTAAGGCAAACAATCAGTGTTACACTCTTAATTAACAGACAAATAATGATAAATAATGAGTTTATTGCATTAGTAAATTTATACTGCATGTATCAGAGTAATGGTGATTTTCATCTGACTCAAGTCCTAAACCTCTTTGGTGTGCACCAGGAAACCCTGTAAAACAGTTTAAACGAACTATAATATAGCCTTTGGTTGGAGCCCCTTGGAGTTTGATACACAGATGGTAACCCACTTTTTTGGTACAATTCAATATACACTCTCCCATGTACAGTGTTGGTAGCAGCTTACAACATAATGCCTTTACCACGCTTGCTTGAAAGGCTGTGTTGATGGCAGTAAGTTGGAAACCTGAACTGAAATGTTGGAGCTACTTCAAAGATCACGGACTGAAAATAAATTTGGATACACCATGCTATTTTAAACTATTAAAACAATAACTCATACATGTCACAGTCTCTGTTTTTTGAATAAAAATGTTGAGCAGAGAAGAGAAGGTTGAAGCATGTGACTGTATGATCTCTGGATGTGATAGTCTTTGTTTTGGGTTTCCACACACTTAAGCACCAAAGGAAAGCTTATGCATACTTGAGGTTAGATGACTTCTATGTACCAGTTTTGTTAGTTTAAAAGAATCTTTAAAAAAAAAAAAGGGTTCCTCCAGCAGCGACGTAAACAGCCTGTTGTAACTGTGCTCCCTGTGACGCAGCATACTGTGAAATCCTCTTCACTTCCTGTTTAAGTTTTGCTGTGAGGCTTCAGTTTAACAGTTTCCCCTGTGGCCAAAGCAAAGGGCACATGCTCAGTCGAGATGTTATGGTGACTTGTTTGTCCGTTCCAGACAGAGCAGTGCATGCATGTTTTCTTTGGCTTTGGCACATCTATTGTACATTCCTGTTGTACTGCAGTGTTGTTTTGCTGGCTGGATATTTGGGAAGTGAGCAATGTCTAGTTTCACACTGTTCAACAGCAGCGCACTGGACATGATTTCATGTCTATGTACCTACATTTGAAGAGATCTTTTGTGAACTAACCCAAAGCTCAAAATTTAACAGTTTATTAATTTGTCTCATTATAACTATGACTATTCTTCTTTTGATGAAAACAGTGGTTTTAAGGTATTGCGCTCATCTGGTTTATTTATTGTGCAGATGTTACTGCTTTTCAGCATTTATGTTTCCCTCTTTAACCCAACCCAGAGTACAAGTTAATTGTGTCTTGAGCTAAGGTTTGTAAGTTTCATAATCAAATCTTATTTCCTGTACAAAGAGAAGCTTGTTGAAACGAACATGTTTGAAGGCTCTTTCAGAGTCTGCCAGCTTAATTAGCCCAAATCTAATCAGACATCAGCAGCTCTCTTTTTATCGTTCAGTACTGTTGCTCACGCAGCAGAGAAAATATGCTGCTCACTGTGTCCTGACCTCATGCATCTGTTCTTCAGCTTTTGTTCCCAGCGATGCGAGTTAAGCTCTCATGTGGCTATACAGTCCTGTGAAGGTGAAGCTCATTAAGGCCATTTAATTTCACAGATCTGGCATAGATTGGGATTTTGAGATACTGCTTTATTTTACTGTTTTTAAAGTGTAACGTTAATAGCCTCAGTCTGTTTCAGTGGCAGCAGCAATGTGTCTCAAATAGTGAAAATCATTGCCACAATATCTTGTTTTCTTCTATGCAGGGTAAGTGTTTTGCAGGTAATAATAAATGAATTTGGAACTTAAACAGGAAAAATTCCAGAGTGAGAGAAATGAATTTATGCAATACACAGATAAAATGTGGATTTTGAGCATTTGTTTTGTTAACATAAGCTTTTTATGTATTTGCAAGCAGGAGAATATGAACATTTTGCACTGGAACTACCAATTTTTTTATTATTGATTAATCTCTTGGGTTTATCTTTGTTTTTATAAAATGTTGAAAAATGTCCTGTATATATTTCATTTCCAAGTCGACATTTTAAAAATGTCACTTCAACAAATGTGAAACCCCGTAAAGACAAAAAGCTGAAACCAGCAAGATTTTTGCTTAGAAATTACTGAAACAGTTCCCCCTCAGCACCAATTCAGTTATCAAAATATTTGCTGATTCATTTTCATAAGCACTTCAGTTAATTGGCTTATCATCGCAGGTCTTTGCTCCCATTTAACCACAACTGAGTGCTTATTCTGACTGACAGCAGAAGTTTATTTGGATGTTTGGCAGATGGTGACAGATATTTCAGCATTAGATGTAGTGCAGGCTCTTCTGAGCAATGCAGCTGTGACTGATAGATGGAAATTATTACACAATAGAGAAAACAATTTTCTTATTACCATCAGGAAATCTTCACATGTTGTCACAGTTTTGGCTTGATAATTGTAGTTTCTTTCAGGTAAAAACTAAGTAAGGGATGGTTTATTAATATAAAGGGGGGTGGCCATCAGGTCTGAAGGTTTTATAGAACAGAGTGAGTAGATATGGCCAAAATGGGTAGATAAAAGCTTACGAAATGTATGTTTATGGAAAAGCTAACTACTTTTTTTTTTTAAAAGTATAAGCCATGTCACTTAGGTATCACTCATATACTGGTGCTGAGTGTGCTGATTTGAAAATCATTCAATAGATCAGAAGCGGGTGAAAAATGAAAAACCTCTTAACAAGCTTGTTGTGCCCTCTGAAAAGCTTGAATGACGCAGATACTTTGGAAATGTTGCCAAGATAACTGAGGGTTTAGTGTCATGTTCCACTAACAATGTCGCATCAAAAAGCACACTGAACACCATGTTATCTGTGTCAAAGCTGCAAGTGAAAGTATTTCTTTTATGAGTTCACGTGACAATGTTTACTAAGTCATGATTCAAACGAATGTTCCAGGCTGGTACTTTTTCGGTTTGGTTTTAAGAGTTGCGTTAAATTTTGTTTTAAGAATGTACTACCACTTTATTTTGCTTAGTAGATACTTAAGTAGTTTGCTAGAACTTGAGAAAGTGACTACTATAAGTGTTTTTAGTTGTTGCACAATGCCATGAAGACACTGTGGTTTGCTGTTTTCAAAATCCAGTGCTCTTGGTAAACAGGTTTACTGAATGTAAAACATAAAAAGCTTCTAAATTAATGAGTTAATTAGTTGTGTAAATGCACAACAGTCTCAGCACTGGGCCTGTGATTGGTGAATGCTGCCAGTTCCCTCTTATTCAGATAATGCACGCCTGCTGAGTGGAGGCTTTCCAGGCGGTGAGTCAGTTCAAATGCTTCAAACCTGCTTTAATGAAAGGACATAAGCAGTTGTTTAGAGAACATGCCAATCAAGACCCAAGACTTGTTTTGATATGCTAATTGGAGCTAATGTGCAGCCATATAGAAATATTGAAAGCTTTTAATTGAAGCAAGAATTTAAGACACTGCCCTCTTCAAAAGTCCTTGTGTACTTTGATATGAAATGCTCAAGGAAAATCAGACCTGCTTATTTCCTCTATAATTACTATTAAGAGATATGTCTTGCAGGTTTTTCCTTACAAAAGGTATTGCATGTTTTAGTATTGAAAGTCACTCCATTTTCCAAAAATCACTTGTTTTCCGCCCAACAGTTCTTAGACTTCTTGTTCCTAACTGCATCTGATCTTGCCAGTAGTCCTCAACAAACAGCTGGTATAGAGGGCAGCTTTGCTGCATTTGAATAGACACTCCCTCTGGAATTCCTGCAGTCAGCAGGTTTGCTTCAAAAGCACTGGGGGTGGTGGCACTGGCTGTCCATCTGTACCCACCACTGAGAGCTTTCTGTTGAGAAATCTAAGGTACTGTAAAGTCCTGGAAACCAATTATGATGGATGATGCTTTGAGGATTATTTAACCATAACTCACTGAACATGCAGAATTTATTATTTAATTATCCTGAATAAATTGGTGTGCACTGGGTTCATAGCTTTTAATGTAAAATTGGGGCCGTTTGTGCTCTGCATAGCCTCTTGTTAACTCTGCACCAACCTATTTGATTGGTTGGTGAACATTTAGGTTTTCTACTTCATGAGCCCGGTCATTGATTAAATCCTCCCAGGGTAGTACTTTGCTTCTATTTATGAATCTAAATGGCATATGTAATTGCCGGAAGTGCTGAGAAATGACAGACTAACAGGCTGCGCTTTTAGTTTCAGCATGAATGTGAAATTATTCCAACCAGTACAGTATTTCTAAGAACGTAAGCCTGATCATACGGATGTGCAGCTGTTGGCAGTACTGCCGGTACAGTACAGTACAGCCTTAGTGTCCGTTGATGGCTATTTATATCAACTGTGCCTATTATAAACTCAATCAAATGGAGTTTCCCAAAGTTTGGAAGTTGCCCTTCATTTTAAGACTGCAAATAACATCACTGGCAAACAGCAGAACAAGCACCATTGTTTGCTCTGGCACAATCAACATAGACATCATATGATTTGTTACATTATTGAAGCAAAATTTAATTGTGATCAAATCAAAGCACGGTCAGATATTGAGAGCAAAACCATATGAAGATACATAATAAAATAGATTTAGACCTGGTGATTATTTGGAGCATAAATTTCCTTTAATGTTTTTGATGAATAATAAACATCTGCAGAAAGTCAGGAACAGAAGTGGCAGCACATTGTCATCTTGTGTACTAAATAAGAAAAAAATCCTCACAAGTTGCGTTGATGACACACTTGTCGGCATGTTTCATCATCGTTTGACGAAAAGGCCCCATGTTTGTTACACACAGCAAGCTGGAAGCCTGAGCGCTGTGACTTTAACAGGCTGCATGGGTGCTTTGCCCTGTGCTCCAGGGCATAGTGGGGGGGTGGGGGTGTGTGGGAGGGGAGGTTGTTGATGGAAAGAGGAGCTCTGATTGGCTGTGTTGTACTGAGGGCAGTGACATCACTAGAGGAGAGGCCTTATGGTGTAAAATAACATCTCCTTTTATGGGAGGAGGTGGACTGTGCCATTCTGGGAGAGAGGTGAGCTTTATTCCCCTTCTCGCTCCTTCTTCAGTGCTGTTTTCCTCCCTGTAGATGTTCTCCTTAATTGGACACAAAGGATGTCTTGTAAATTATTATTTCCTAAAAGCCAAGTTCATCTATTTACTTTGCATTAATCCTCCTGTTTTTGTTTTTTCTCATCTTAATTTTGAGATTAAAACTAAGGTGTAAAGAGAGGTTCAGTTAAACTGTCTGCTCAAAAGATTTAATCTTTTAGGTTTAATTAGTTGCACCTTTTTTCTCTCTTTTCATTTTCTACACATTTAAATGTATTACAGTGTTTCAGCAGCTTTTGCAAATTCATGCATTGTGCTCCTGGACTTTCATTCAGATAAGTCACATGCTTTGTTAACTGAGATGAAATTATTCCTCCTTGCTGAGAAGTTTAAAGATTAAAATCAGCCCATAGTACTCAGTCAAATGTGAGGGACTTTTCTGGAAAGAAGACATTATAAATTAGGTATTTTAACTCTTTTATCTATTGTGTTCACTGCTAACATTTAAACAGCACACATACCCTCACATTTATCCAATATTAACCTCTTTCTTTGACCTCACTTTTCTAATTTTTCATGCATGCTTTAACCTCAAAACAGAAACAGAAGCTGCTACTGATGCCTGTAGGCTTCATATGATCTCCCCCACCATTTACCGACGTGGTATCTCCCGAGAACAAGCAGTCACCTCCCCTCCCTAAGTCAGAATTGTCTTCACTCCAAGGAAATACAGAGTACCTTCCAGTCGAGTAAAGAAACTTTAGTTACACTCTTCCAGCGGGACGCCCACAGCTACATCTAGATATTTTTTTTAAAAAAAGGTTGTCTTGACTGGAGGAGGTTTTTATGGAAATTCAAGCTGACAAGTCATGACGAGAATACTTCTGAATCCCTGGGAGATCCTCTGAACCCTCCTCCCCTCCTTCTTCCAATGTTTCAGTGGTTGGGGCCATGGCCTCTCAGTCAGGGTAAGAAATGCACAGCTATTTGGCTGCTTTACTCATTTCTCATTGTGTCTGGTAGGACTGAAGCACATAACTTTATTGTATTTTATATACTTGTATATGACAGATAATTTGGCTTGTCTTATATAATGGCTGTGTCCTAGAAGTTAGGTCCTGAACTCAGTGGTAATCAGAAAGCCATTGGGTTTTTCCCTGTGCTTTTTTTTTTTCTTTTCATTTTTCTTTTTTTTTTTTGTTTTTTTTGTTTATTTTGAAGATGTGATCTGACTGTTACGTGGTATGTCAGAAAGAGACAGATGAGCTGATGAATTTAGGTACAGGGTGATCTGCCTTCAGACTTTGACCTTTTCAGTTTGGCACCGTGTTGAATGGCTACAGTTAACCTAGCTGGCCTTCACACCTTGATATTAATAAATATTACTGAAGTTTTTTTTTCTTATTGTGAATCTATTTTGCTCTTTTGGATTTTTTTTGGTGGGGGAGCTTTGGATTTAGACTTAGTAGGACAAAAATCAATTTAATTTTAAACCAAGATTTGCTTGTTTTGAGTCGCATACAGTGGCTGAATTTCTGCTTGATTAGTCACATTTTATTTGTATAGCTTGCATTTTTATCTGCTGATCTTACAAAAGAGTAAACAATATGCTCAGCTGGGTCTAGCTCAAATTGGCATGGATAACTCTTGATTTGGTAAGTTAGAAAATTAATTATTAAATTTGAAAGTAAATTACAGTATCTTTGTGATGTGAGGGATAGGATGATTTTTAAGGAATTTTGACTAACACCATCAGCAGAGCTGGTTTAGTTTTTCAAACATGTTGGACAGTTGTCAAAACTGCACATAACTGCAGAATAGTTTGAATTTTATATCGTAAATCATGTTTGCTTTTTTATCAATTGATGACTTTATTTTGTTGATTTACTCAAAAGATTAAAGATCTTGATGTGTACAGAAAGGCTTGAGGTCCCGCTGGAGCTTGTGTTACAGCAGGACCTCATGCCTTTTTATTAATCATTTTTGTTAACTAATGATCTGGGTCTTGGTTTGGTACTCCCTGAGGCCTAGTTTGAGTTTTGAGGCTGGTCTAAGACTAAACTAAAAACAGGTTGAGCGTAGAGGCTTACCACATACGTGCCACATGGTCATATCATGTCACCAACACTTTGTTTTTCATTCTTTTTTTTGTCTGTTTGGGTACATTGAGTACTTTCTCAGTTTTCAGAAGCCAGACTTAAAAGATTGTTTTTATGCAGACTACCATGGTGTCCCATATAATTTCTCTGAAAGTGTCCCTATTTTTATTATTTTTTTAAGTGAATTTGATTTTTGGAAAAGTCTACAAGTAAAGAAGACCGCTGGATACTAAACATTTATTGTCCGCTGTTGTATGTAGTAGGTTATGTGTGGACAAATGTTAGAAGCCCAACACCCAGGAGGCCTAAACAGACTGTTGAACCTGTTGGATTTGAATCAAATTATACTTCAGTGTCACACCCTTCTCAAATAATGAAAACTAACAGCTCAGGTAAGTTATTTGGGCAGAATGGAAATGAGCTGTGTTTGCAGATGATTCCTGGAGCCTTTGATCATTAACACTGACTTACACATGCAGGCACACACCCATATTACATCAATAGGCTCATTTGCGTATGCATATAGTACTAATACAGATTAAAATCACTCTTTGTCTAAGAAATCAAAATGTAGATAGCTGTATAATCATGGTCAGCATTTATAGCAGGAGACCATGTTGTTGTAGATTGTTGTTGTTATTACAAGATAATCAGTAGTTACATCAGGGCAGGGTTGTTGTTATGCAAAGTATGTTGTTAGGTTTTTTGGTATTGTGTATCCAGCCTTGGTCCTTGGCTGTGCTTTAAGTCAAGTGATGATCATGATGATAATGGTATATTTCATTAAATGCAGATGGACTTAGTCACTTCTTTGTAAGCTTTGGCTTAATGTAGCCTAGCTGTAGTGGGTTAATCCCTTTACTTGCAGTGAATAATGATGAACCTGTCATTGCTCATTGCTCATTGATGTCAGAGTTGATGATATAAAACAGTTAAAGGGGTTGTTTTTGGGAAATTACTTTTTAGACAAACTGATAAGCTTTACTGATAGTTCATTCAAAGTTTAACTTGCAAATGCTCCCAAGGTTTATGCTGGAAACATAGAAACTGTAATCCACTATGATGTTTTGATTGATCAGTTTCTCACAACTGTCAGGTTCCCCTTTACTCTGTTAGCCTTTTAACTAGTTTGACTTCCCTGTGTGTAAAGTATTTCCTCATTGTAGAGTCAGTTTCTCATCCTCTTCTTTCATCTTTTTAGTTATATTTGGGAAAGATTAGAAATACCCTTGTGAGTAGTGTTTATAATCTAGGAGGAGGCCGGATGGTTGCCGCATAATCACACTCTGTCAACACTCTTACAATCATTGTTGTCACTGGCAGAGCTTGAAGCTGTCGACTTAAACTGAGAGGCGACACGCCTGGATGACAGTGTGCTCGTTTCTATTTTCAAACCTCTGTAGTTGCTTTCTGTTAAACAAAGTGCACAGCACAGGGAAGTCACATTTGTTTTTTTGGCAGGCATGCTGTACCTAAGAGGTGCACATTTGTTCTCTCTAATTGCTCCTCTAGCAGAGCTTTTTTTTCCTTCTTTTTTAATTTAAGTTTTTACTCTGTTTATAACCCACTCTTAGGGGTGTGCGATATAGACAAAAAATAATATCTCTATTTTCTGTAATTTTGACGATGTCTGAATTTCTTCCCCTGGTGCAGTGTATTTACTCATTTCCAGCTTTAGCTGTGTTGTTTAGGCAGCTATACTAGCTTACAGCATGGCAACTCTCAATGCGCACGCGCAGAAGCCTATATTAAAGCATAAAGTAGTGAACACGTGGAACTAAGGAGTTTTGATTGTTGTTTTTTTCCCCAGTCATTAGCGTACTCGATAACATCAGCTCGCACATCGTTAACACAGCAATTAGGTTATTATCTTAGGCGATATTTATCGCATACCCCTACACTCTCTATTTAATTATTAGTTATTATTAATCTCTGGCTCTCTTCCACAGCATGTCTTTTGTCCTGTCTCTCCCCTCAGCCCCAACCGGTAGCGGCAGATGGCTGACCCTCCCTGAGCCTGGTTTTGCCGGAAGTTTCTTCCTGTTAAAAGGGAGTTTTTCCTTCCCAGTGTTGCCAAGTGCTTGCTCATAGGGGTTTGTTTTGTCTGTTGGATTTGCTCTGTAATTATTGTAGGGTCTTTACCTTACAATATAAAGCACCTTGAGGTGACTGTTGTGATTTGGCACTATATAAATAAAAAAATAAAAAAATTGAATTAAATAGCCCTGAGCTGTTAATGCAGTCATGTGTAGACAGATTTATTAAATGTCATGATGGTGTTTCTCCCACTGGTGTCAATCCATACATTCAGTCAGAGGGGCATTGCCCTTTGTATGGCTTTCTGTGTGTCTGTTTAAATTACACACATTATGTTCAAAAGGAAAACACAGGCTTGGGTGTTTTTAGTTACCTGTTGGGGAGTCAGTGATTTCCAGCTAGTTTCATAGCAGATAATTACATTCTATTTTAGCTTTGTCATTTATTGTAAGTCCAACATGCGGCATACAATCCCCTCCAAACAACCAATATTTTAACAGCTATCAGGTTCCTGCAGTTGCAAGAAAAAGTTTGAGATTTGATTATTCATAGAATGTTGTCTGATCTTTAATTTAGTCACACTTGTAGACAGTCTGCAATAAACATACTTTCCATGACACATTTAGTCATAACTCACAGCGCAGGCTGGAAAAGTCTGACAGTTTTTTTCTTTCTTTCAAAACTAAGTGAACTCTTGAATTTCGTAAGTTTAGCAACATTTTGCAGCTGAAACTTCCATCAAACATTTTCTCTAAGTTTTACAAGACTTGGACAACAATGGAGACGTATCTTGGGCTGTTCCTGCCAACAAAACTTTTTTCAGCTTACTAGTATTTCTGGGATGTTTCTCATTTGTGTTAAGGTCAGGATGACATTTTTGGTCATGTTTGTTTTTAGGTTTTTCTTATGTGCTTTTGGGTCATTGCCTTGTTGCATAAGCCAGCCTTTCCTAAGCTTCAGGTCATGGACAGGATATACTTTTGAATTCACCCCTCGGTGGTTGTATGTGGGCCCTGAGGTGGCGACATGGCCAAAACCATGATGCTTTCTCCACCATGCTCCACCATTCTTGTGTATTTTTGCCAGAAAGTTACATTTTTGTCTCATGTGTCCAGGGAATACCATCCCAGAAGGATTGGAGAGAAAAGGTTTCCTTTTTGATGCCCTACCTTTCTTATTCAGTTAAATCTTACTTCCTTGTGATCAAGGCATTGCTCACATCACCCAGGCATTTAAAGAGGGAAACCTCCACAGTAAGCTTGGGTGATTTCCCTCTCTGTTCCCTGTGAGATTGGCATGAACTGATACCGGGTGGAGGAAGGGGTTAACCTGCACTACTTGAGGCAGCATCATCTACCATACTGTGCACCCCAAACAGAAGAGAAACAGCTTCACTCAGAGAGAATCACTTTGAAGTTTATTTTCAGCTTTCAGCATGAAGAGAAAGAAAATAGGCTGTGCTAACTGAAAGCCTCGATCACATACAATGAATGATTTGAACTCACTGTAATTAGTGACTGAAAGTAGGCACTGAACCACAATTCCTTTGTGTCAGCGTCAAAGAGCCGTCAAACTAAAACTATAATGAGGCAGGTTAAATTTTTTATTAATCTAATACAATTTATATATATATATTTTTTTTTTTTATTGAATGCATTAATAGACAAATTAGCTAAACTGTTGCCTTGATTGGGGATCACACTGGCCATCTTCAATCTCATCAGCACAGCCTTTGCTTTTTGTGTTATCAGCACAGAGTTTGTTTTTGATAGTCTCCTCTGACAGTGAGTACTACATCTTCTTTAAAGACATGTTAGTGGGTTCAGTCAGATTGATTTGACTTTTTTTTTTTTTTTTTTAAATAAATGAGATCTGGGTGAGTCCAAAGTGCTCACAGACTTTTCCTGCAACTGTGATGAGTTAAAAGGTGTATAAACTGTAGACTTCTCACTGTGTGTGAACGTAGAATATGATCATTGGTAGTTTCATCTGGGGTAAACCATTGCACTGACCATCTGTACAAGGAGATTATTTGCACATGAAGCAGGCTACTCCACAGTGTCTAGACTAGGCTAAGCTTATTAGAGCCTACTTTCTCCACAGGTCATAACTTCCCCTGTTTATGATATGTCTGGGGTTTCACTGATGGTGATTGTGTTTGTGATAACAGTGAGTCAAATACTTCTGAATACTTGTTGTGGCCTTATGAACTAAGAAGTTAAAGCAAGGGGGAAAAAATTAAGATGTATTATGTATTATGTATAATTTTCTAACTTCACTTTTTAACAGGGTATATTTGTGCTTAATTCTTGCAGACTTGTCTCCAGGATCTCATTTTCATAATATTCTGCCTCTTCTGGAGCCAGCCTTGTTCAGCAAAGACATACGCTGTCTGTTTAGTGTTTCTCGTAAGCGTGCTGATTTATTGTTCTTTTGTGTTGACAGCAACATGAACCGTGAGGACCGGAATGTGCTCCGAATGAAAGAACGAGAAAGGCGAAATCAAGAAATCCAGCAGGGAGGAGGAGAGGCCTTCCCAGCAAATTCCCCTCTCTTCCCTGAACCTTATAAAGTGGTAAGTTTATTCAACTCACCTTCACTTTACCTGGCATCTAACTGGTTAGTCAGTTTAAGGGAGTTTGGAACAGATTTAAATACAGGGTTTTAAATCTGGGATTATGCATAATTAGTTACTTCAAATCTAGCAATTACAATGTGGGAAGTTCCTGTACACAGTTACAGCAATCTCATGTTGAGCTCAACATTTGCTCTGGTGACTTTCCTCTGCTGGTTCGGAAAGTCTTACTAGCTTGCGCAGAGAGGTTCCAAGAGCTAAACTTGAAGGAACTCCGATATGAACTGCTATTTAAAAATATTAATTTACATCAACTGACAAATAACCTGCTCAGAAAATGACACCAGACCCATTAAAGCACTAGCTCACTAGCACTAGCCCGTCAGACGGGCAAGCTGTAAAGGTGCAAGTTTCAGGCTATTTTGCAATGATAAATTGAGCTGCTTGATTTGTAAAATAAATGGTGCTGAGGTGATATATGACAGACATGATGGAGCACACAGAATGTCTTGGAGATGAGAAAGAGAGCCACCATTTGCAAAGACATTTACAAAGCTGAAATTGCAGAAATGGGTGTAGCTGGAGGAGACGTTTGTAGTTCTTCTCTAACATGGTGTCCCCCCCCCCATCCGATGTATATAAATCCCCCTGTGGGAAGAATTTAAGGGGGGTTTCCCTCACAACTGTATTGAGAGTAGTACGTAATATCAGAAGCTTTTGTGGGAGTGCAAATTAGTCATGATGATTTAAAAAAAAAAAACTCTTGCCTTTGGTTATATGAAGTGGAGCATTTACCTTCAATAACCTTTCTTCTGGTTGTTCCAGCATAGTATAGTATATTGAAAAGAAGTTGTTGCTGCCTCGCCAGTGGAAAAAAAGAACGACTGTGCATTTAGATTTGTCTGTTTCACAGAACATGCAGTCTTACACTGTGATGTGTGATAAAAGGGCAGTGCTTTAAGAACAAAATGTACAGGCAGTGAAAATCTAAATTCACTGAAAATAGATGGAAAACCAGGAACTTCAATTCCAAGAGTAAATTGGCAGCTTTGCGTGCAGTGGTTGTGCTAGTCATAATTATGTATTAAAAACATAAATGCTTCTACAAAGGTTTGAAGTTTGACTTGCATAATAGTTGTCAGATGGCTGTTAGCAGTTCACCAACTCTGCACTAAATACAGAATGGTCTGAAAACACCTGTCCTTCTGTATCTTTTTTTCCCCTTTTTTTTCCTTGGTATTACAGCCGTTAAAAGCAAGCAAAAGACCAGAAAGGATGCCACTTCTTTGCAACGCTTCCTCCCATCTCTTCCTCTTGTGCTCACAGACGCACATAGATGTAGGCCAGCCAGCTCCAGGCTCCTGCCTGGCCAATATAATTGTAAAGAGGATTTGAGTTCTCTGTACTGGTCTAATCTTTGCCACTAACCAGATTTGAGCAGATGTAAGTGGCTCCTCTCCTTAGCTTGAGCTGGCCATCAAAGAAGCAGTGAGGAATGTGTCCTGACAGGTTGGGAATAGAAAAGCCACCAGAGATGAGTGATGAGTGTTTTGGGCCACAACAAAGATAAAAAGCTGACATTAAAGATGGAAAAGTCCTTGACCTTTCCAGGGGGGGGGCTTTTTGCCGTGCATATTGTGATGTCTTTACAGACTTAAAACTACATTTAAGAAAAATTTGGGGTCAATTCTTTGCAGTATCAGAGCAGAATTTTTGCAACCTGCTTAAGTCAGTCTAGTACAGTGAATCTCATGTAAGCTTTAGTTTGACTTTTTTCTCCTCTGTCATGCTCCACTAAGTGGAAGTTTAGTGTTCTGCATTAAAGGCCATGTGTGCACGCAGCTGTGCCCTCCCAGATGTAGACCAGCACAGCAGTAACATTTTTATGGTGTGGGGTTCACGCACTTTCTCAGCTGCACAGAATTAAAAAAAAATAACAGTCTCTGAAGCCACACATTGTTTTTATGATTCTTATATGTTTTTGAATAAAAATATGTTGCAGTATATTGAATACACTCGCTACACACTACATATAAAGGCTCGTTGTTTTTTAAATCAAGGATCCTTCAAATTATAGGTGTCTCCAACCAAATTGTCCCAAGATCTGCCTACACCCAGAAACAAAGCAAAGGGAAAATTAAAAATCTGTTAAGTGCTTTCCTGTTTGCATTGAACTACAAAAAATAGGCAAATTGAATGTGCATCAGATAAAATACTGGTGGCCTTCTTTGTTGTTGGATATCACAAAATGGCAGAAGAAATGCTGAAGAGTTAGCGATCAGTGGTTTGTTCTTTGTATTTTACTGTTGAAGTGTGAAGGATTGAAGTGATTTTTGGCAATATGGACTGCACTGCTGCAGGACTAAGTGGAAAACAGGAACCAAAAAGGTGAACAGTGTTCCTGTGGTCATCTTGGAGGTTTCCTATGAATGTTTCAGCAGTTTGAAAAACACACATACCATTGTGTATCAAAAAGCTTTGACAAAGTTATAGTCTCAAGGTTTTCCTCACAGAAGTGCAATACACTAAGCATAGCAAAACAACTGTTTATGTGAAAGCAATTTTTAAGGTAAATTGTTGTTGTTGTTTTGCTACAACAGAGCAGTGTTGCTGCCTATAACAAAACTGAAACAACGGCCATTAAGAAAAATAGGTGATAGTTCATTTCAGTAGCTGTGCGTATGTGTGCCAGGCAGTGTAGACAGGAGGTAGTGGAGTGCACATTATGACCAAGCTTGGTTACATTTCCTGCTGCAGATAACTGCTAGTGTTTCTTCACCCTCAGTGTGAATCTGTCAAACAAAACAGAGGTGTGAGGCAGCG
This sequence comes from Pterophyllum scalare, assembly GCA_024447675.2. Lineage (NCBI taxonomy): Eukaryota > Metazoa > Chordata > Actinopteri > Cichliformes > Cichlidae > Pterophyllum > Pterophyllum scalare. The sequence goes on from JAMQGT020001954.1 coordinate 24,028, forward strand.
TGTGAAACTGGATACTCTACACAGACTTCTGTCACCGGCTGATTGCAAACAGTTCGACTGGAATTTGTCCCCTCAAAGTGATTGATTATCTTCTGTGGTAGGACTGCGGGTAGACTGTAACTGTGTTCACAGGTTTTGGACTGATCTCAGTTCGGTTTGAGCAATCTGAGTTTGAAATCAGGCCTCTCACTGTGTCTCAGTGTTTTTGATTGGAAGCCTTTAACTCAGATGTTGAACTTGAGCTCATAATTCTGGTTTTCTTTCTCTCCCCTTTCTCTTCCTTTTCTGCTTTACCTCTATTCATTTGTTTTCTTCAGTGATTTTAGTCACTTTTTTCTGTTTCTCTGCTTCACTCTTCAGGTGAGCAAGGAAGATAAACTGTCCAGCCGTATTCAGAGCATGCTGGGCAACTACGACGAGATGAAAGAGCCAATTGGTGACACCCTTCCAAAGCTTAGTAGTAAACCATCTAACAGCTCATCTTCCTCTGAGGAGAAGTCAGGTCCACCTTTGTTTGGTGGGGACCAGCGGTGTGTTGGAAGTGGTGGCAGCAGCCAGAGCAGTAAGTGGACCCCCGTTGGCCCAGCAGCAGGAGGATCTTCATCCCAGTCCCAGAAACGCTCAGGACTCCAGGGCGGGCACAGCAGTCAGAGGAGCAACGGAGGCAGTAGCGGCAGCAGCAACAGTAGCCAGAGAGGGGAGGTACGGGAAAAGAAGTCGAGTAAACACAGTGGAGGGTCAGATCACTCAAAGTCACACACATCAAGTCCAGCCAAGGGCTCTCTCAGTTCCTCCAGCAGTCACTCGCGGAGCTCTTTGTCTGCCGAGCAGCATCACAGCAAGGAGCGCTACCGCTCCAAGTCCCCACGAGACAGAGAGGCCAACTGGGACTCACCTTCACGGGTTCACACGTCCTTCCCCAGTGGACAGCACTCAAGTCAGGCTTTCCCCCCATCTCTCATGTCCAAGCCCGGCTCAATGCTGCAAAAACCCACAGCCTATGTGCGGCCTATGGATGGCCAGGAAACAGCAGAACCCAAAAGCTCGCAAGCGGAAAGCTACACCGGACAGTCACACAGCAGCACCATGGGAGAGATGAAGTCCAATGGCAAAGCCTCACTTACCAAACTTAAGATTCCCTCCCAGCCTGTAGAGGTAAGGCTGCATCTACTCTCCTTCAGTCTTTTGCTGTTACTAATCTGTATTGAACCTGCTATGTTCACTATTCAAAGAATGTGGTTTTTGTTTGCATAGCACCTAAAGAGCAGCTCAACACTGTTTGAAAACTGTCTTTAGGCAGATGCCTGTTTGAACATTTCATGCTGTAACCATTCCTCCCTTTTCTATTAAAGCCATAGAAATTTGGTGTAATGTAAGCAATAGGGAGCAAAATATTTCTGCCTAGACTTAAATCAAAAGGTGTCCCTGTGCTGTACATTAGAAATGGACCTCAAGTGGCTTGTGTAGACTTTCTAGCTTACTTTGTTAGAGCACTGGAGCGTGTTTGATTTAATGATGCAATGACTACTTTAAATGACCTCTCAGCATGTTACACATGGTCTCAATGAACTCCTAGTTCTCACAAAATACCTATAGGGTGACTAATGGGGCTCAAAATGGAAACTACCCCGCACTTGCTGTACTGAGATCATTTTGTTTATACGTCTCATAAGCATGTTGCCTCTGTCTTTAGGGAGCCGGTGACGCCAACTGTGTCGATGAAATTCTGAAGGTATGTCCATAACTGTCATTTTTCAGAGAAAAGCCAAATAATTGAATGAGCCGTTCAGATTACTCACAACTTAAAGCTAATTTTCACTTTTTTCTTCTTCGTGTTTCCTTTCTTTTTTCTTCAATTCAGGAAATGACTCAGTCGTGGCCCCCTCCTCTGACAGCCATCCACACTCCCTGCAAAACAGAGCCCTCCAAGTTTCCATTCCCCACCAAGGTCAGCTTAGCACCTGTGGCTGTTTAATGTGATTGTGTTGTGATGAATTAAAAATGATTCATTGTTTTTAGGGCTGCAGTTTTTATAGTTTAACTGCATACATCATCTGTCAAAAAAATGAACTCTTTCATTGTACGTATGAGCCATATTAAAATCATATTTTTTAAAGAAAACATTTTCTTAAATGTAAAAAAAAAAAGAAAAGAAAAAAAAGTAAATAATCACGTACATTAATGCCAAATAAAATGAGGTGTACATATAACCTAACCTAAGGCATAAAAAAAATAGCCTTTACTCCATCCTCTTGGAAGGCTCTTGCATCAGTAGAGTTCTGACAGAACTGTATCTGCTGAGACAGATTTTTGTGTGGTATATGTGTTATTGTGCTCACGTGTGCGTCTGCGTGTTTAGGTGTACTAGTGAATATATGTGTGGTTCTAAGCCTTTAAACGAGCATGTGGTGGTTGCAATGAAGGAAGGCGAGCATGTCACCAGTCTCAGAACTGGGGTTTGCCCGGTGCTTTCATGCAGTGGCTCCTGCTGCAGAAATCAGACATTCTGGTGGTCTAGATGTTAATAATTAATGTTAATAATAATTCAGGGTCCAAACTAACAGCACTAGGTCAGTGGCTCAGAGGTTTATGAAAGGGGGGGCTTATGTTTTTAAATATTAATACAATGTAATATATTTTATTCATATTTTATATTCATTTATATCTGCAAAATAATGTTTCTAAAGCCTTTGAGATAAATATGGTCTTGTACACCCCACTGTGATATAAAGCAGGACAGCTGCCGACAGCCTTCAGCGACATTGTATCAGGCTAAATTAACAGTTCGTCTGCATATTTTATTTTAACTCTGTACCTTTTATTGTATATTTTTCTCTGGGTAAAACAAACTGTGGTGGATAGGAGCAACTACAGAGTTCTGTTTTCTACTTGTTGGAGCTTGTTGAGCAGGTGGATTGATGAAGAGCTCCTCTAGCTGTTTCCCAGTAAAAGTTTTAATGGTGCTGTTTTTGGACGCTAAAAAAACATTTTCTTTCACTCCACCTGAACTCACCGTCTCTGTAATGGCTCCGCCTCTTTGCGCTTTGCTGTGTATCTATAGACAGACTCGGGCTTCACATTAAAATGTGACAGCATCATCTTCACTGCTGCTGTTATGTTATCAGTTTGAAAAACTGGGGCCTACAAAGGCTGAATGTTGTGATGCTTTTTATTCACAGACATGCTCCTAAATCAGTTTGTATTGCAGGTCTATTTTTAGTCACAAATGTGGGTGAAATGCTTACATGGTTGACACCTGAGCGCTACAGAGTCCTGGATTAATTGAAGCAAAGAAATAGTCGGATTTTTTTAGAAGTTAGTCGATGAATCGTTGCAACCCTGTTTTATTTTCACTTGTATGAATCAAACAGACCTAGCTTAAGACAAGTAAAGAGGTTTTTTTTTTCTGGTAGCTGAATATAATGAGAAGTGGAACTAGTTTTAGATAGCTCAACCAATTTTAAGTACTATCCATCTTTTACTTCATGCTTATATTGTATGTATCGTAGCTTAGTTCTCAAGGAGGAAAGTCATACAATACAAAGGTTAAATAAAGTAACTTTACTTTTTATTTCAGGATACTCATACTTTCCCAAGTGGACCCAGTGAGTAACACACACACACACACGCACAGAAAACTATAAAATACATTTGTTTTGATTTCCAATCTAAACATACAAATCGTTTTTTGTGTGCGTGTGTTTTAGAGCGAGGCAGTTCATCAAAGAGCTCCAGTAGCCACCAAGCCAAAGCTTGCGATGACCAGCCCACGTAAGTGCTTCATCTTTGCATCATTTTTCTCTTCTTTTTTTTTTTCCAACAGTGGTGAGTGGAATAAATTGGATGATAAATATTTGCATTAAGAAGCCAAAAGTAATCACAGTAACCCCAAACTGCTGTTGTAAATCACGATTAACAAATGATTCCTGTATCAGTAGGTTGGAGGAAGACCTAAGGCTGAGCAGCAGTGAGGACAGTGATGGTGAACAGGGCTCTGCCAAGAATGCCTCAAGGAACACATCAGCAAGGTAAACTGTAGAAAATGTTTTTAAAAATCTGAATGCGTGTTTAGACTCTTACGGTGAGGTTTATTTTTTTTTGGGTGGTGGTGGTGGTGGTGGGGGCCTTGAATTCATTTCCCTACCTTTTTAAAGAAAAAAACTGCACAGCTTCAATAACTTTCATCTGCCTTTTCTGCCATTGTGTGATGCAGCTCGTTGCAGTTTAGCTTTAATCCCATTATACTGACTGCTTCTAAACCCTAAAAAATGCTTACAGAGGTAAACAGATTTTTGCTGTGATAACAAATAATCTCCACAGGTGTTCAGTCACTCATCCAGAAAATGCCATTATTGATCCCTTAAAGTCTTCACATGAAGGTTTAGATATTTGCTTATACATCATATGACAATGTTTGATCCTCTCCTCTTGAACAGCAATAACAGTGAAGCAGCTGAGCAATCGAGGGACGACTCCAGCAGCCACAGTGGCTCAGAGAGCAGCTCGGGCTCCGACAGCGAGAGCGAAAGCAGCACGACAGACAGTGAAGCCAACGAGCATCCACGGCCCGCCTCCCCTGAAGTAATAATTTTTCAATAACTTCCAATAAACTTCCAATAACTGTTCTTGTTTCTAGTCTCTTGTGCTTTATTAAGAGTTCATTCAGTAAGACTGTTTCCTCTGCCCTCTGTCCCCCTCCAGCCTGAAAAACCCATGGCAAACAAATGGCAGTTGGACAACTGGTTCAAGAAAACCAAGCAGTTCTCCCCCTCATCTCCTGTGGACAACAATAATGTTCCACCCAAATTCAAGAAAGACGGACGAGAAAACAGCTCAGGTCGTAGCTATAGTAGCCAAGGAGGGGGTTCAAAAGATTCAGCAGCACCCAACTCAAGCAGGGACCTACGGGCAGCCCAAAAGGGTGCAGAAGGGGGCCGTGGCCGCCAAAAGTCACCTGCACAGAGTGAGGGTGGCACAAATCCACGTATCCGAGTGGGTAAAAAGCAGCCTAAAAAATCAGAGAAGCCTCCTGTGGTAGAGGAACCAAAGGGAGGTCTGAGAGTGGAGAGTGAGCCGGCTCCAGAGATACCTCCTCATCAGCCCAAAGCTGCTACAAAGGGTTCTCGCAAACCAAGCATCAAAAAAGAACCCAAATCCTCTCCTAGGCCCACTCTGCCCACTCCCTCCAGCACTGCAGCCCAGCGCAAGCCCAAAGCAGCAACCAAGACTTCTCAGAAGTCTCGTGAGTTTGTTGAGACAGACTCCTCGTCATCAGACTCTGAAGGAAATGACAGCATCCCATCGTCGTCCCAGACGCCCAAGTACACAGAGAGTATCAGGACACCTGTGTGTGTGTTTTCACCTATGGAAGAGAAAGAGCTGTTGTCTCCTCTCAGTGACCCAGAGGACCGCTACCCTGCAAGACAGCCTCAGCAGCAAGTTTTATTAGTCAAGATAGGTTAGTCGAAACTGCTCACAAGTCCTGTAAAATGTTCAGTGAACATGTCAACCTGTAGTGAACACTAAACAGGAGGGTTTTCTTCTCTTTGAACCAAATTAAGCTGTACCCTACCCTTCCTTTTCCTTCCCATTTCCTATAGATCTCAGCTTGCTGTCCAGGATCCCAGGGCGGCCCTACAAGGAGCCTGCAGAGATAAAAGTGGAGAGGGAGGACTCTCTGGACAGGGATAGCAAAGACTTCAGCAAACAGAGCTCTGAGAAGAGCTCTAGCAAGGCCAAGAGGAAACACAAGGTAGAGTAAATTTCAGTGCTTTTTTAAAAAAGAAATACATTCCATTTCTACTTGAAAGCCAAGCAAAATAAGACCACCTTATTTAGCATCTCTTTCACTTATTAAGCTCCCCCCCCCAGTATAGCATCTCTCGGAATAACACACAGCCAGATTTCCATTAAAGCAAGAAAGTGCTTTTGAGCCAAAGAACAATTGACTACAATTTGGTGGAGTTCCAGGCTTGGATTTAGTGCTGTTAGATGACTGTGCATTTTTCTTTAATCATAGCTATAAACCTACCAAAGATGGAGAATTAAAATCTTTGTGACTGGGATATTTTAGGTTGTTACAGTCATTTAGAAAAACGATGAGCTGGCACAGTTGCACTATACCTCGAAGGAGTTGACGTCTAGGGATAACAATCGGAGGTGTGTAACCGATTATTAAATCTGACTTTTTTTTTCTCTCTCTCATCTTTGTTTAGAATGATGAGGAAGGCACCAAGCCAGAGACCAAGCGGATCAAGCTGGAGGATAAGTCTACATCTCATCATAAAAACAGCAGTAAAGAGTGAGTAATCTTTGTTTTTGTTCTAAATATAATTGCCCGTAAACCTTCTGCATATCAGGAGCCTAATGTGACAGTAGTATTTCATTTTGTCTTTTCCACTAATCATACAAGAGGCAAAATAAACCCAGTAAACACTAATGAGCATCATTAAAGCTTTATGCAGTAAGTTCATTATATCTCGGCTCTTTCAAGCTGTACCTGTTAAACATTATGCTCCATATCGGCTATGTTCTTGTTTTTTTAATTACAAGAAATGTTAAGATTTAATCTTTTAATGTTTTATATGGAATACAGCGGTGCTATAAAACAGGCCAATTTGATATAAGCATGTATACGTAATGCAATAATGATTCAAATCCCATTAGGTCTAAAAGGTCCTCGGAGAAGAAAGAGGAGCCAGTCCCCTCTCCTTCCATGTCTGGTCTTCAGCGGACAATCAAGGCAGAGCATCCTAGTCGAAAGAGGACAGTCAGCCAGTCCTCCACATCACTGTCCAGCGGGACAGGAAGTGGAAAAGAGGGGAGCCACAGCACCAAGGGCAGCTCCACCTCCAAACACAGAAAAGGAGAGGAGAAGGGACGCAGCACACGTGACGGCAAGGTAGGCATGAGTAGCCTTTGTCATCTCTGATACCTATAAAACATTGTAGATACTGTGAAGTTTGAAGGCAGACTTTCATCTTGCCAGTTGTGCAGTTATGTTTTCCTCAAGCAATTTAAATGCTAGAGCATGCAGGGGGTGGGGAAAAACATTGTTGTTGAGGACAGAAAGGGAGTGGTCAAGGACATGGCTTAGGTACCAAAATGAGATATTTAGAGTGTGTATGTACAATCACCAACTGTTCTTTCTTTCTTTCTTTTTTTTTTGGGGGGGGGGGGTCCATATATCTTTCTATATGTCTTTCTAATTGTATAAGCCCAACCTCTAGCTTGTCACATTCACCTTTTCTGCAAGTCTTGTTTAAAAACCATGCTGTTTTCCCTAGAACTTTATTTTCCCCTCACTTCTCTGCAGGAGAAATCCTCAAAGGGTTGTGATAACCAGCTGGCTGTGCCTCCGCTCTCCACGGACGGCTCCAAGTCTCAGAGATCCAAGCTGGTGTTTGAGGACAGGTAAGAGGAGCTCTTTCCACTGTGGCTAACCCCTCAGCAGGGCACAGAGAAAGAACTGTGGGGATCTAGAGTTGCCTTTGATGCATAAAGCTGCAGGAGGTTGGGGAGGTCATGAATAGATGTGCCTGCATGCCAGAAAAGTTATGCAAATTTCCATTTTAAAAGGCACTCTGCAGGGAGTCGCTGCCTTTTTAATGCTGCGGTAATGCAACAACAGTCTTGCTTCTTATTTTTGTACATTTTGCTTCCCGTTTTGATTTAATGAGAGGAGAGCTGTTTAAGGAGTTAAGAGAATGTTTTTTATGACATTCTTTCAAAGTTTCTATGTTTAGATCTTAATGTAAAAATGTGAGCCATGACACAGTGTCAGGAGTGGTTAAATGATTGTGCTTTTGTTTTGTTAAACTTGCTCATTATTCCCTTTCAGGGTTCATTCAGCAGATCACTACTTACAGGAGGCCAAGAAACTTAAACACAATGCAGATGCACTGGTAAGAGCAAGGCCCAAATGTCTGGTGTAATTGAGAGGACTGTGAAACAAAAAATTACATTTTCAGTGGAGCTTTATGTTACACATAATAACACAGTTAACATTTTGAACATGTTTCCTGTAATGCTGAAATGATTGCAGAGTGCCTTTTAGTAGTGACTGTGAAAATTTTGCTCAGTTTCCAAAGCTGCTTTTATTCCAGTGTAATGTCATGGAAAAAATGCTTTTATTACCTGGTCATTGTAAGATGAGCAGGTGACTGTTTACCTTCACAGTTGGTATCAATTATGTACACTTGCATTATGAAAGATCCATTTCTGTTTCATCATCTTATTACTCAAAATCAAATTTTTTTTTTTTTGCTGCTGTGTGTGTTTTAAAAAAAAAAAGAAGAAAAAAAAGCAATAATTATCACAATCATAAAATTAAATGAAACGATCAGTTTATGCAGTCCAAACAAGGTCACATTCAGTGAATTTTATACAACTTTTCTTTTTAAAGAATGTTTAAATCTTGCTATGGGGTGTATAAAGTGTGCTGTGTTTTTTTGTATATAATGAGATCCATGTTTTAGAAAATTTCTGATTCAAACCAATGTTCCAGGGCAAAACCTGGTCAAATTATCATCATGTGATATCATGAAGTGAGTGTGTTATTTAATCACTAAGTGCATTTCCTTTTATTTTCTTCTTCTTCACAGTTTGACCGTTTTGAGAAGGCAGTTTACTATCTGGATGCTGTGGTGTCTTTCATTGAATGTGGCAACGCACTGGAGAAGAGCGCCCAAGAGGCCAAGTCTCCTTTCCCCATGTATGCTGAAACGGTGGAGCTTATCAAGTAAGGGAAACATAAATGTTCAAACTCGGCAGAATTACAGTTCGAAGGAGAACTCCACTTCATACAGTGGGGAAAATAAGCATTTGTTATACTGACGATTTTGCAAGTTTTCCCACCTACAAAGAATGGAGAGGTCTGTAATTTTTACCGTAGGTACACTTTAACTGTGAAAGACAAATTCTAAAAAAAAAAAAAAAAATTTTTTTTAAATCCAGAAAATCACATTGTATGATTTTTAAATAATTAATTTGCATTTTATTGCATGAAATAAGTATTTGATACAACAGAGAAACAGAAGTTAATATTTGGTACAGTTACAGAGGTCAGACATTTCCTGTAGTTCTTGACCAAGTTTGCACACACTGCAGCAGGGATTTTGGCCCACTCCTCCATACAGATCTCTAGAGCTTTCAGATTTTGGGGCTGTCACTGGGAAACATTGAGTTCTAGCTCCCCAAAGATTTTTCTATTGGGTTCAGGTCTGGAGACTGGCTAGGTCACTCCAGGACCTTGAAATGTTTCTTGCGGAGCCACTCAGTTGCCCTGGCTGTGTGTTTCGGGCCATTGCTGGAAGACCCATCCACGACCCATCTTTGGTGCTCTTACTGAGGGAAGGGATGTTGGCCAAAATCTCGCGATACATGACCCCATCCATCCTGCCTTCAATATGGTGCAGTCGTCCTGTCCCCTTTGCAGAAAAGCACCCCCAAAGTATGATGTTTCCACCCCCATGCGTCGCGGTTGTGTTCTTGGGGTTGTACTGATCCTTCTTCTTTCTCCAAACATGGCAAGTGGAGTTGATACTAAAAAGCTCTATTTTGGTCTCATCTGACCACATGGCCTTCTCCCATGCCTCATCTGGATCATCCAGATGGTCCCTGGTGAACTTCATAACCATGCATTTTAATACCAAGGGATAACCGGTTTCACAGTATACCTTGGTATTAAAATGCATGGTTATCATACCGTGGGTGTTTGCTTATTACCGGTAATAAGGGAAAAGGGTAAGTCAGCTGAGAATCTTGCACACGCTTGCGCAGCTCCGCTCTGTCTCAGCTGCCCCTTGGTCAGTGGCGCCGCTCTCAGGCACACAGCGGTGAAAATGGCGACAGATTTAACCAGTCTCCATCCTCCTAAAAAAAAAAAAAAAAAAAAGCTAAACTAAAATCAGCAGTGTGGGACTACTAGGATACCCACCAAACGTATGTGAGGATGGGTATCCTGTTTGCAAACCGGTTGGAAGAAAAGTGGCCGTTAAAGGAGGGAATACTTACTTTCCTCATGCTCGGTCCACACGCTATCCACCAGCAAAAGTGCTGAGTCAGCCAAACGATAGACACGCCGAAGCGCATGCTGTGCTGGATGCGCGTGTCCGTGTTAGGGGCCTTTCCGGACTCAATGTGAAAGACTGCAGATTTACGTGGTTCATTTTAAAACTTTGGCGTGTCTGTTTTTCCATCTCTTAAAATCAGGCTCGGCATGAAAGCCTTAGGAGTGAAATCTGTATTATGAGGATCATGTCAGAAATAATCCCCTCTGTCTGCAGCATCTGGTTATTTCCCACTAACTTAACAGTACAACGTGTGTTATAAAGCAGTCAACAATAGTTGATCAGACACTGACCCAGGCTCAGTTTCTCAGATATTAAATATGTTTTTTGGTGATACATAATTTTACTGAACATTTTAAATGCAGGATGTTTAATTCTAAGAGTGCATTTAATTAAAATGTGTGTGTGTGTGTGTATACACACATACACCAGGAGGTGTATAGCTTTTTTTTTTTTTTTTTTTTTAAAAGGAGACATTTTAAACAAAACTGTCATTAAAAATGGTTCCAAGTGCAATAAAATAACTTGTTAAACAAAAGACTTTTGTTATTTCTCTAAGGGTCAGAGTAACTTATAATAATATATGTAAAATACGGTGATACCATGATATTTTCTGAGACGATTATCATACCGTGTAAATCTCATGCAACCCTATCCATGACAACATAGTGTGTTACTAACGGTCATCTCTGAGACTGTGGTCCCAGCTCTCTTCAGGTCATTGACCAGGTTCCCCATGTAGTTCTGGGCTAATTCCTGACCTATCTCAGAATCATCCTTACCCCACGAGATGAGATCTTGCATGGAGCCCCAGACTGAGGACGAATTACGGTCATCTAATAATTGACCCAACCGTTGTTGCCTTCTCACCAAGCTGCTTGCCTGTTGTCCTGTAGCCCATCCCAGCCTTGTGCAAGTCTACAATTTTGTCCCTGGTGCCTTGGGCATGGTGGACAGGTTGGAGTGTGATTGATTGTGTGGACAGGTGTATTTTATACAGGTAATGAGTTCAAAGAGGTGCAATTAATACAGGTCATTATACAGAGTATGAGGGCTTCTTAAAGAAAAACTAAAAGGTCTGTGAGAGCCAGTATTCTTGCGGGTTGGTAGGTGATCAAACACCTGTTTCATGCAATAAAATGCTAATTAAGTATTTAAAAATCATACAATGTGATTTTCTGGATTTTTTTTTTTAAAGATTCTGTCTTTCTTAGTTGAAGTGTACCTACATTAAAAATTACAGGCCTCTCCATTCTTTGTAGGTGGGAAAACTTGCAAAATTGGCAGTGTATCAAAGACTTATTTTCCCCACTGTATATGGATGTTGTGTAAAAACCTTCTGTGGCTCCAAAAACTTAGAGCACACTTCTTCTCTGTGCCTGGGGGCGAACAGTTCAAGCTTGCATGAGGCACTAGTTGCATAACACACTGCACCAGTACCTGATTTGCATTGTGGATAACGTAAGCACCAGGTGTTGACAAAGCAGTCGAAACTTTGGACTAAAAGGAGATCATCTCTTGCTCTGCTGTATGGATTTTGATATTTGGTGGAGTGCTCCTTTAAAAACTGCAATTATTAAAGTGCTTGATTTGTTTGAACAGTTGTTTCTCCTTAAAAAACAAAAAACTAAGATCTTGTTTTGTCTGTACATTCAGATACACTATGAAGTTAAAAAGCTACATGGCCCCAGATGCTACTCCAGCAGACAAGAGGCTAGCTGTGCTGTGGTAAGTATACTGAATGACATCAGGTGGTGAACTCTTTATCTTCATCTTTCTCTCAAAGTACTCATTACCTGGCTGTTGCTAATACTGGCTGGCTGTTTAAGAGGAGCTGTGTATTTAAGCTGCCCACAAATCTGTGATCATTAGTTTTGATCAATATTTATCCATTTTTGCTTCCAGCCTGCGATGCCAGTCTCTTCTTTACCTGCGGTTATTCAAGTTGAGGAAGGACAGCGCTCTAAAATATTCTAAAACACTCACCGAACACCTAAAGGTACTTGTATTAACTTTTTCTTGGGAGACGTTCAAAACCGAAGACATGCGGTAAAATTCCATAAATTTTCCTCTGTGAATGTGCTTCCTCTGTGTGTACATAATGTTTTTCCTCTTATTTCATTTGACAGAACTCTTTGAGTAACACCCAAGCTCCCTCTCCTGGAATGGGAAAGTAAGTCACATCCTCAGTTAATTTTTGATGCATAAAGTAAAGGAGACCTCTTTCTATCCTGCCTGTGCCATATCAGCTGTGCCATACTGGACAACAGTTACATCAGTACTGCTATCAGTGAAGACTTGCAGATTCTGCATCACAGTGCCAGTAAACTTAGTACCGTATCTGCTTGTTTCTGTTTCCTAATGTAGTAAGACAGCAGGTATGCCTTCTCCAGTATCTCCCAAACTCTCACCGGGAACAGCAGGTGGCTACCCAGCAGTCAGCAGTACTAGCAGCACTAGCTCGTCTGTGACCATACCTCAGCGGATCCACCAGATGGCTGCCAGTTATGTCCAGGTCACCTCCAACTTTCTGTATGCTACCGAGGTTTGGGACCAGGCTGAGCAACTATCTAAGGAGCAAAAAGGTAAATGGCACTTGGGCTTACTTTTTATATATATATATATATATATATATATATATATATATATATATATAAAATGTATTAGTTAAAAAGTAAGACACATGTTTTGTTTTTCTGGACTTGTCGTCTGTTACTGAGGATCTGTGTTTAAAAGCAAATCCAGATGGGATTCAAAACTATATATCTTGAGCTATAAATATCTACATTTTTAACAGCTCAGCAGCAGCTTAAGGTTTTCCAAGGATATCTGCCAGCAGTATTGGCTCCCACTGTGTAGAGAGACTTCGGGACGGATCAATGATTTGAAAATTGGCAGCAGGTTGACTGATTGATTACGCAGACCATCTTGTTTAGGCTCTTTATTTTTTTCCAGCTGCATGTTATGTCTCATTTGAAGGTTTTATTTGCCGTGGTTGCAGACATTTTTTGCTAATGAAGGGTTTTTCTTGTCATAGAATAGGCCTTGAGCCCTGCTCACTATAAAGGCAGTGAGCAGTTAGTTCTTTTCTTTTTTAAATAATGGAGCAAGAAAACTGAGTAAAGCAAACATCCCTCGCATAGCCTGTAGCTTTGCTGGATAGGATTTGTGGCCAAATAGTTTTTCAGTTTATGCCTCAGAATCTGTTCAGTAAACTAGATTTTTCTGGTCTTACAAAGAGATATTTGCAAACAGTGAGTGGGATTCTCAGACTGTGTCTTTGGCTGGCTTTTCCCATGCTGCGTCATATATGTTGGCTAATATGAGAAATTGTGAAATTGTACTGTTTCATTTTTTTACATTGAGTATCCTTGAATGCACTTAACTCTGTGTGGGCTGGTTGGTCATGAGCTATTTTTTTTTAAAACAATTTCCTTAATTGTTTGTCATTTTATGAATCAGTCATTCACTGACTTTGCTGCTTTTTTTTTTATTTCTGTTTCCAGACTTCTTCATGGAGTTGGACAAAGTTATGGGACCTCTGATCTTCAACACCAGCAGCATGACAGAACTGGTGCGTTACACTCGGCAGGGCCTCCACTGGCTGCGCCTGGACGCAAAAGTTATTCCCTAGCAAGGACTGACTCCCTGCAAGCTGCTTTTCCACACACACACACACACACACACACCTCAGCCTCTTGTATTCAGCAACATGTGCTGAGAGACAGAGACACACACGCGCATGCTCTCAAAGCAGACACACACAAACACAACCCTCCTCCGGTCCTCCATTTACACACACGTGATGAACTTCTCAGACATATCTCCAACACTGTGTCCATTTCCTACACCAGCTTGCCAAAAAAAACAAAACAACAAAAAACACTGAGCAATTTAGAGCATCTCTCACCTTCAACGGCACCACACTGGGAGAAGCATCCACGCTGCGGCAGCAGTCAGAAGAACTTATCACCTGGCTTCACACATATATTGGCATTCTTAGAGAATCTTTGAAGGCCGTGTTTTTATTCTCTCCAGCATGGAAGCACTGGGTGAATTATTTATTACGAACACACTAAAACTCGGCTTTGGTTTATAGGCTACTTTGGCTTTGAACTTTTTATTTTTCTTCGTTTCACCAAAGTACCTCCCATAAACACCAAAGGTGCTTTAAAATGAAGGTTTCTCTTTATCATTTTTGTGCCTTGTATGTCAGCTACAGGAAAATGGTCACCTGTTATATATGATTAAATTATTGTTTTTTTTTTTTTTTTTTGTTTTTTTTGCTATAGCCACATTTTTTTTAATGTTTTTTTTTTTTTTTAAATGTTTAGCAGTTGATGGAACGATTATCCTTGCAGCAGTTTTTTTTTTTTTTGATTGCAAAGATGGTGTTGGCCACCACAAATTAGGAGTTTGAGAAGCAAAACCTTGGAGAATTGCCTGAAGATATAACTGAAGGAAGGGCTACTGTGCAAAGCAGATTACATGTGGCACACATATTTATTAATATTCCCTTAGTACTTCTCTTGCTCAGTGTGCTCAGCTTAAAGAGTGTCATTTCATCTTTGAGACTCATGAAATCTGATTGGCCTTCTAACAAATGAACTTCTTCACGTGGCCTCCAGGGGTCGCTAACGAGGTCCTCGACAAAATTGATGACAATAACATTGAGATTTTCTGCCTTTTTGAAGCTTCACAATTCGGCCTCTTTGTTTGAAATGCTTTTCCCACTTGTAGCTGGATTTCCTAGAGTATGAGCCTTTTCCAAACAGTGTTATTCTTGTTGTTTCCCCCCCATGTTTGAGTGTATTTTTCTAAAGAACAGCAGGGAGTGTTTTGAGTATTGAAGATCATGTCCACATCCAATGCAGTTACAGTGCAGTTTTTGCAAAAACTGGGCCTGAGTTAGTACTAATTTGGCTGAACAGAAGCTAATGTATTTGAAAGTAAATATGTTGTTTAGGGAATGGAACTCATTAGCGATGCAGATGAGTGATCAGTGTTGTATTTATACAGCAGAGTTTTTAAATCTATGATTATATATTTCAAGAAAAAGTATAACAACCAATATAGATTTTATTTATATACCAAGCAGTTTTTTTTTCTTTGTCATTCTAGCCAAGCAGAAGTATAACTTGTCAGATGCATAAAGCAGGGTTGCAACAGAGGTTATAAGAACAAGTGTTTATATATGTTCTTGTTTAAAGTTGTCAAACTGTAATCATACTTGTATTACAAGATAGTAGCTCAATATTATGGTTCAAGATGTTAACATAGCATTGATTTAAGTTGGCATTTGGATTTTTGGTAATTCACTGACATAAACTGTCCATTTAAAAAAAAAAAAATTTTTTTTGTTGGTTATTTCAAGCCTGTTTTCTATCAAAATATGCTGGAAATACTAAAGCCTGGACCAGATAGCATTCATTTTGTTTTAGATGCTGCATAGTTTCAACAAGAACGTGCCAGAAAGCTCTATAATCACTCATGCCCCCCTCCGTATCTCAAGACTAAACAAATTGTTGTTTGGCCCAGGTTTGACCCTTAGTTTTTGTTGTCTTGTCATTTTCTTTCCTTCACTGGCTCCCTGGCCTTTATTGTAGGAGGGGATACTGTTATTTTTTCTTACACTTGAAAAAAGAAAAAAAAGCAAGTCAGAGGAGGTATTATTTTGATCTATGCAGGATTTTTACACACACAAACAAAGCTCTTTCTGTGGAAAAACAAAAATATATATATATATATATATATTTTTAGGTTTGGGATTTCCCTCCCCACTTTCTTTTTTCCACCTCAGTGATAAACCTGTTGAACTCAAATCCAATGCCTTTAGCTATTGCAATTTTGTGTACTGGTTTAGCGCTTGCGTGTGTGTATAGATCTGTTTTTATAACCAAACACAGATGGCTTTAGCCATTTTCTACTTAAAGCTGGAGGCCACTTTTCTCATAGGAATTCCTCTTTGGGTTTTGCCAGCCCAGTCAATGTCTTCATACACTGGTACACTTTGTAAGTAGAGGTCAGCGCCTTGTGTTCCCTACACTATCTTGTAGTCACATGTTTAAAAAAAATAAAAAAATCTAGCATTAGAAATTTTTTTTAACAATTTGCTACTTATGCTTATTTATTTTTCTGCCCCTTTTGCTTAATATTTCTTTCCTATTTTGCCTTTTTATGAGCACCATTTTATGAAATAGGAAGATGTAAATGTAATGGAGTTGTTCACGATGAGATTTCATTGTAATTAGTAATTAATATTAATTCTAACTTGAAAGAATCCAGGGTAAGATGAGGTTTTTTTTTAATTATTATTATGGCATTGAGTAGGAAGATGTTAACACTTGCATGTTTCTATTTAAATACAAATGTATAAATTGTAAATATAACATTTCTTTAAGGGTGAATTTCTACTACAGGTTGACATTTTTATTAAATTTAAAAATGTTGTAAATATACTTGTGAGATACTTTATGCACATTTTTTCCCTTTTGGGATTTTGTGTTTTCTTCTTCCAAGTGGTTACAGATTATACCTTAATCTGGTAACTCTGTATATCAAATGTTTTCTCAGTCCTTTTTCTAACTGTGCTGGTATACTTTGTCTTCTGCTTCACTGTCTCAGTATCACGGTCACCACATAATCATTAACGTCTTTAGGTCCAAGTGCGAATATTTTGTCTTCTCTGTATTTGATATGGAGCTGTGTACTTTTTCATGAAGTGTATATTGTTGATCTCATGGGATGGATGGATGGATGGATGGATGGATGGATGGCATGTACAGTCTGTTCTGTAAAACCATGTCTGTTTCTTCCTCAGAGAGGTATATTTACTATGTGTCCCTTTTGAACAATTGGTCCAACATGTCTTTTGAAACAGAGGTATTTCTCTACACATCAAAACCAGTTGTAGCAGTTTATACAGTAAGTTGTATAACACCTTTTTTTCTAGAAGTTGTCTCAGAGCTGAGACCAGCAGCATACACTATGTACAATAATCTAAATTGGATTAGTTTTAAGAGAACTGATGATAGAGATACTATATATGATGGATGCAATATGATTAAAGGTACTCATTGAGTTTGATCTTCAAACTTAGGTAATGTAATTTAAAAGCATTCTTGTGAAGTGAGTATTAATTGTGACTAATGAGAGTCTGTCCTGAATATTCTTTGTATTTTGCCGTATTGAGAATAAAATATATATGGATATGTTTAATGGTGTTTCTTTTCTTTTTTTTAATCATCTTTAGATTTTAGTTTAAGGCAGCTGATGCATGTTTCCCATCTTAAGAATTTAGAAACTCTCCCGTTTACTTCCACCATGTTAAACTCCCGTTTCACCACATCCCTGAGCTGTACTATTGGATTGAATCCTGGTGACTGTGAAGGCTGTTTGAGTTCAATAAACTCATAGGCATGTTCAAGAAACCATTTTGGGATGATCTGAGCTTTGTAACATGTTGCACCATGGTCAGCAACAATACTCGGGTTGGCTGTGGTGTTTAAATGATGCTCATTTGGGCCCCAAGTATGGCAAAAAAATATTGCCCACACAATTACATCACCAGCCTGAACCGTTGATACACGGCAGGATAGAGCCATGCTTTAATGTTATGCCAAATTTTGACTCATCAGAATGTTACAGCAGAAATCAGACCAGGCAGTGTTTTCCAATCATCTGTCGTTCAATTTTGGTGAATCTGTGGAAATCATGGCCTCAGGAGTGGCACCCAGAGCCGTCTTTGCTGTAGCCCACGTGTCATGTCAACAGGTGAAACCCAGTAATCCAGAACTCACTGTATTTCGCACCAAGACGTATTGTGTTGCAAGTAATCTATCACATCATAAAGGTGGTGATCCAAGCTGTTAATTTAATCTGTACCAAAAGTCTGAATCATTGTCAATTTAACAACCTTCTTACTGATGTACAGGATACCCATGGCCTGCTACCCTCCACTGAAGTAAGATTTATAAGCCAAGGAGACTCATTTCTCTGTGATGACACACTGAATGTGGAAAAACTGAGACTGTCGCCGAAAGTGCTTCTGTTTTTTTTTTTTCCAGACATCTCAGTCTGTTTTGTCAAGGGATGTAGGTCTGAGGTGTAGTTATGTAATATTTTTATTAGTCTGGGCCACATAACACCAGATGATACTGTATGTGGCCCATGAACTAAAATGGGTCTGACACCCATCCAGACTGAAGTGCTTCCCCCCCCCTGAAAATAACATGTTTTGCAAAATTAGAAATGAAGTAAACTCCTTCATGCATTCTAAAGAAACAGGCAAGGTGCTGGTAACACAGGCTGCAGAATTTGTGTGTGGCAGTAGATTGTGTAGCAGCATAACAAACGTTTGCGATCATTGCTTTGATGCGTTTCCAAATCAAATATCAGAATGATGCGTATTTTGCTAGAGTGCACAAACTCATCAGAAAAAGGCAAAGCAATCCAAAGAAATAATACAAATGTGTACATTCAAAATATAACTTAGTATTAGCTGTAAAATATATGTATCAAAAAAGTAAAAGTATTCCTGCAGATATTATCTTAATATTATGCTATATTATTGAACAACTAGTAGTGATGCATTTAAGAGTAAGCAGCTTTTTTTTGTTGCAGCTAGTGGAAGTACTAGATTCTGAAAATAGGTTCCTCAGGATGATAAATAATGAAGTAAAAAGTACAATATTTCCCTCTGAGATGCAGTGGATTACAGTGTGAAAATTTCCCAGTGATAATAAACCACCAATACAGTGCTAATCAAATACAGCTTCACCACATATGAAGCTGCATTTGAATTAACTTCCAGCTCTGGTTTTTACACTGTGTTTACATTATTTTGTCAACCCCATGCAGTGATGTGTACACCACAGATGGCCTCTGACTCACGACAAATCCTGGCCTTCATTCCTCACTATATGAATTGCCACCAAGTGGCCGTTAGTTGCTATTGTCATCACTGTTTTCCCATCCGTTTCCGCCATATTATCAGTGGATTGCCACTTTAGTTGCTGTGATTGCTAGTCGGACAATGTGACAAAACACAGAAATGATGGAAACTACAAAAAGAAGATAGCATAAGTGCTTCATTTAAGGTTGGAACAGGTAGTTTAAAGATACAGAAAGAACAAGATGGAGTTTAGGGAAGACATATTACCTGTAGATTAAGTTTGTGGCTAGTTTATAGAATCAAATTATACTGTGTGTTGCCTATATGTCTTTAAATGTCACATTTCAAGCAATTTATGCAATCTGAGATTGTACAGTTTTGACTCAGTAACAAACATCTGGGTAACACGATTATCACTGAATTTCTTCACACTGAGCTCATAACATCCCAAACCATCCAAATTGTTGGGCCTCAGTAATTTGTCTCTTTCAGTAAGATTTTTTTTTTTAAAAATGAAAAAACCAATAACAGTGTTTGGTTAATCTTTCTGTGCATGAAACAAAAGTAGTTTATCTAAGCTTTGCATTGCAGAGCCTCTTAGAAAATGATTAGCTCTTTTCAATCCACATTGCTCTGCCCTGAGAACATTAACTCTTATGTAGACTGTAAAGACCACTTTTATTTAGGCTGTCACGTTTACACAGATGGTTATATTTTAAGCATGGACTTTTTAAAAAAATATTCGAGCCACATATCTCTGTTTAGTGTAGCACTAAGAGAGTTTCACATTCAGTTTACTTTCACCTTGCGCTTTTTTTTCTTTCTTCAAAACAACACAGGGAAATTCACTTTTTCACAGCAATACGAAACTGAACCAAGAACAGGCACATAG
>JAMQGT020001955.1:0-14033 GCA_024447675.2 Pterophyllum scalare
TCCTGGTGTACTGGCCTGTCTCCTGGTAGCGCCTCCAGCCTCTGGACACTACGCTGACAGACACAGCAAACTTTCTTTCCGCAGCTCGCATTGATGTGCCGTCCTGGATGAGCTGCACTACCTGAGCCACTTGTGAGGGTTGTAGAGTCCGTCTCATGCTACCACGAGTGTGAAAGCACCACCAACATTCAAAAGTGACCAAAACATCAGCCAGAAAGCATAGGTACTGAGAAGTGGTCTGTGGTCCCCACCTGCATAACCACTCCTTTATTGAGTGTGTCTTGCTAATTGTCAATAATTTCCACCTGTTGTCTATTCCATTTGCACAACAGCATGTGAAATTGATTGTCAATCAGTGTTGTTTCCTAAGTGGACAGTTTGATTTCACAGAAGTTTGATTTACTTGGAGTTATATTGTGTTGTTTAAGTGTTCCCTTTATTTTTTTGAGCAGTGTATTTTTCCTCACCTTGAATAATCAGGCCCCTTCCTATCTCTCACAGTACCATATCACACCAATAGATCACTTCACTCTCAGACTTCTGGTTCATAGGGTTTAGGGGTCAGGAGGTCATCTACTGATGTAATGTAATCCAATTGGAAGGTTGGTGGTTCGATCCTTGGCTGTTCCAGTCTGCGTGTCAAAGTATCTTTTGGCAAGATACTGAACCCCAAGTTGCTCCTGATGCGTTTATCAGAGTGTGAATAGAAAGCAATTAGATGTAGAAAGGGCTTGTATGAATGTGTGTTAATGGCTGAATGAGACATGCTGTATAAAGCACTTTGAGTGCTCATGTTGAGTAGAAAAACTCTATATAAGAACCATTCCATTTACCATTTATTTAAAAGTAGAATAGAAGGCAGAGCCTTGAGCTTTCAGGCCCCTTTTCTCTGGAACAACTCTCATTTGGGATTCAGGAGACAGACACTCTCTCTGTTTTTAAGGTTAGGCTTCAAATTTTCCTTTTTTGATGACGTTTACAGTTAGGCTGATAGTGACCCTGGATCCCTTACTTATGCTGCAGTAGGTCTAGGTGACCCTGAGCCATCCCTTACTTATGCTGCAGTAGGTCTAGGGGGGTTCCCATGATGCACTGAGCATTTCTTCTTCACTCACTTCTTTTCACCAAGTTGGCTCTCTTTCACAGTTTTTCTTATGTCCTGTCTCCTTCCCCTCACACCCAACCAGTCCTGGCAAATGGCTGCCCCTCCCTGAGCCTGGTTATGCAAGAGGTTTCTTCCTGTTAAAAGGGAGTTTTTCCTTTCCACTGTCCCCAAGTGCTTGCTCATAGGGGTTTTCTGATTCTTGGGGTTTAAACTGTATCATTGCAGAGTCTTTACCTTATAATACAAGGCACCTTGAAGCAGCTGTTGTGATTTGGTGATATATAGACTGAATTGAATGCCAGTGTCAGTCAGCATCAGCTGCCTGGACCAGGAAGGAAGCATTGAAGAGATAAAAAGCTTTTTATGTGAAACTGAGCTGCCTCAAAACAGCCTAACAGATACTTGCAGTTTTCCAAATATTTTACATGCTGTTTTTAATATATCAGAAATTATAGAAGCTGAAAAGGAAGGACAAGTCTAGTAGATTTTTCATTCATTGGCTTTTCTAGAAAGAGCACCACTCCTCTAGTTGATATTTCTGTAATGACACACTCACAATGGACAGTTTAAAAGATCAGAATCATTATAGCAGAACTATAGATGGGCTATACAACATTAGCATTTTGGCTGCCACCATGTTGTTCTTTTGGAATCAGACATTACCATATTTGGACAACAGGTGCAACACAGAGACACAGAGATCTGCTAAGTGTTGGTTGTAAAATACAGATAAAGCTGTACAGGTTAACTCACCAGAATCAGAGCACAGCCTCCTTGTATGAGTTGTACCACACTTCAAGCCATGTAAGTATTTAGATATTTCTATTAGAAATGTTTCAAAGTGCTGAAACAACAGGTAATTAGCAGTAGTTAATCTCAGCAAACAACTGTCACCTATAGCAGCCTGTGTTAGGGTCAATCAAAGCAGCTTTTCCCCTTAATTTAAGCTTCAACAAAATCCAGATGGTTGACTTGTAAAAACAATTTCACCCACTGTACAATTTTATGATACGGGAAATTGGTCATAGTTATCAAACATGATTTTGTACACTTTAAAGTTCAGCATTTTATTATGGGAATCTATGAGAGTTATCTCATTTTTGGAACCAGCCTTAAGTGGTCATTAGAACAACTGCAGCTTGTGGCATTACAGGCTAATGTAGCCTGTAACATTAAAGTGGATTTTATTCCAGGACATACTTCATATGATTCCCAGTTCATTAGATTATCATAACTCGCATTGGCCCTTGCTGCTGCCCCTCAGTTCATCCTCTCTTTTAGAAACTTCCCTTTGAGTTAGCTTTCTTCTGATTGGTTGTTCCTCATAACAACAGGTTTAAACACCAGATCCATGGGGCTTCTCAAATTACTTTTACCCAGGAGGCCATGGATCACACCCTGAAGGAAACCACTTTTTTAGACTTTGTTTTGTAGTATTTTCCTGTAGCAGTGTTTAGGTAATAAAGCTAATTACTTTTAGTTAAACTAAAAGGTGTCTTTCTTTGTTTGTTTGTTTGCTTCCATTTTGCTAGACAGCCAATGAGATGAGTTCTTCCCTAACAGTCAAAAAAAAAAAAATGTAGGCCCAGAGCACTCCTTTAACTTACCTGAATTAATATGCTCTGTCTGTCATAGTTTTTATTGAAATGCTAGATTTTGCACTGTGGACTGTCCTGGCTATATTTTGCTGTGAGACTGAGTTCCTAAAGTGGTCTGGTAAAGTTACTTTCTTCACACAGGTTCAGTTTTACAAGTGAACAAATTAATTAAAAAAGGATCTCACTTTGTCTTTAAGTACAGTAAACGGTATATACCTTATTTTAGGGTCTAGTACATGTGAAATTTTAAACACTGTACTGCAAAGAGTTGAGTGGTGTATATGTGAGTTGAAATACATTTCACATTTTATCCTTTTCTCCCTAATTAGTGGTGTTTAGCACACACCCATAAAGTATCTCACTCATTATTTTAATGCTAATATACAGCAAAAGAAGAGCTAGAGTTACCTGTTAGAATGTTTACTAATACTGGCTTTATTTATACAGTAGGGGTTTTATGCATGTATTTAATATATGATCACAGGGGGTTATTTTATTTTTATTATCCATAAGTGACACCCCATTCTCTTCCTCACATCTGACACCAAGAGCACAACTGCAGAAAGGCTGAAGTGAGAAACCATTGGCTAACACAGTGGCAGCCAAAATGCTATAATTTGGGTTTCAGTATGGGTTCTACAGTCAAAGACCAGAAACAAAAGTTTCTGGTCAAAAAAATGGTGCTGGATGCCTACAGATTCCGCGATTCTGCATGTTTATATGCAGATACGTTATCTATACAGGGAGATCCGCTCCTACATTTTAAGTGGTGTTTTGTCAGGAATCTGTTAAGTCTCACCATTTGCACTGTATTTACTGGATCACAGACCACTGGAAAGATAAACTGTACAAATGAATAGCCTAAATGTGGAACTATTAAATTTTTAAATGTTTAATTTTTAAAAAAGTGTTCAAATAGGTGAGACTCTATAAAGATCTCTTTATAGAGTTCTGACTCTGAAAGATTCAGCTGCTTTGTTTTTAGCAGAAGTCAGAAAAGTTTAATTTATGGAACAGACAGCATGTAAGGCAGTTAAAACACCTGAAAGTAAAAAGGCATAGCGTACAGCTTCAAGCCAGCCACAACTGGGATTTGTTTCAGAATTAGTACTAAAACTAACTGCCAGTCAGAGGAGGTGTGATGTGCTCCTTTTTCATGTACAGATGAACTCCTGGCTCCTGCATTTGGGCTCTTAGATGGGTTTTTGCTAAAGTGCACTGAAGACAACAGTAAACAGAAATAGGATACACAAGAACTGCAGATGGATTGTGGTGATTATATAAAAATGCAAATGGAAATTGTAAATCAAATCACATAATCTGAGAAAAAGCAAACTCTTTAAGTCGACAATTTAAAACAGGGCCTTCCACAATAATTCCACTCACAGCTGTGCACACAGTGATGTTGTCTTCAAAAAAAACTGCACACGGTCTCTTTTTAACAAATATTAAAAAAACACAAATTTGAGTTATGCCAATTCTCACATTCTCCCTGTAAGTTAAAAAAAATGTGCAAGGATAAAATAGGGGCTGTATGTGCTGCTCACGCACTCTCTCTCACTCACAGACACGCACACGCACACACACACACACACACACACACACACACACACACACACACACACAGACTTGCAGAAACAGCTTACAGAAAATACAAATACAGGTAGTGTAGTGTAGGCAATTAATGCTTTGTGCTCTTATTGGTTATGCATACGAACACACACACACACATATATGTGTATTCACACACTCACCATCTCTATTGATCTGTGGCCATAGAAACCAGCTGGCCGTTGTAGAGTTACTCCTCCCTCTTTCTGTCCTTTCCTCCATGACTTTTTTCTAATAAACACAGCTTTCTTGATCTTCCTCCTTTATTTTCTGTAAAAAACAAAAAAACAAAAACAAAAACAATGTTAATCTCCTATCAGCTGATCTCTTCTTCCAGCCACATCCTCCCTCCTCCAATTTGACAATGCGGGCATACAGTTAGGTGGGGGGTGGGGTTGCGGGTGGGGGTGGGGATGGGGTTGGGGTGTCTTGCAAAGATGACAAGATCTAAGCCGGATCAGAGGAGATGGAGTTTCTCTGAAAGTGTGACAGCTGGTGCGAGAGAGTCTGAAGGAGGGGGGAGGGGGAGAAAAGGGCGGGAGGGATGCTGCTGAGACAGAGTAAGCTAGGAGGAAGCTTCACTTTAGAGGTTGTGTGTGTCCACAATACTTCTTTTTTTTTTTAAATCAAGCTCTTCTAAAGCTCTTTTTCAACACCACTTTTTTAAGTCCGTCAAAAGAGGGTTTAGAGGTAAATGCACATCCTCCAAGTGTGAATACAGATAAAAGAACATACAGAGACCGGAAGAGTAATGAGAAAGCATTTAAAAAAGATTAAGTTTCTTGTTTCTTAATGGTAGCATTTAATTGGTTTTAACTGGTTTTAAATGTGTCCTGTTTTACCTTCTGCACATTTGCTGTGTAGCAAACACCTTTGAATTTGTCTTCATGTGCATAATCACATGCACCAAGGTGTGAAAATGTAATGACCAACACCTTTTTTCACACCTTGGCACATGTAATTATACACATGAACAATAGCAGGTCAGCAAACACCTCCAGGGGACAGCCCCCACTGGAGTTTAAATACCTGGGACTCTCTCCATCATTTGGTTTTAGAACTGCAGAAGCCTTTTGGATGAGAAATGTCTTCAAGAAACTTAAAGAAGTCCTGTTGCCTTTTTTCAAGCTGCAGAGACTCCTTTTGAATCTCTGTATTAATTGGTCAAATCTTTTATTTCTGCATGTATTAGCCAATATTGCCACCCTCTGGATCTCTGGAAAATTGTTTTAAAAAATATGCAAAATACAAGACACTATGGTCCATTATTTTGTTGTGCATGCCTGTTGTAGCCTAAATGTACCACCTGCTGTGTTCAAAAGAACACTGTGTTCCAAAGAACTGCTTTTTAATTCTTTAATTCTCACAATGTATTTTTATAGGCTGGGGCTGCTCACAGAGAAGTTAATATCATTAGTTATAATCAAGTTTTCATAGAAAGGTTTACATTTTAAATACATAATCAAATAATCCTGAAAAAGTAACTATTCTCTATCACACACTATTTTAAATGCTGTTTTTTATATTATGTTATATACCCTGGTGTATTTCTATTTTTTTCTGACGTGCTCAGTTGTGTTTCATGGTCTTCAGCATTGCATGGAATTTGCATAAGCAGCGCAGTATTTAAAGTGCCACACTCCTAACAGCTGTTACTGATTTGTAAACTGATACGAATGGAATCTGGGTATTGATCTCATTCTGCTGTAAATTGGCAGATTCCCGAGCAGACCGTGCTGACAGACGGAAGCTCTTCAGGCACTACACTGTGGGCTCCTATGACAGCTTTGATGCTTCAAGGTAAGATCTTACATTAAAAAACAATCCACTGTATGTTTGAAATTAATAATACGAAATACCAAAAAGTCAGAAACACTCACATAAAATTCATATTTAATCCTTTGAGTAATGATTCTATCTCTTCTAGAGAGGCTCTTTGTAATCTAAATATAATATATTATTTCAAGTGAAACAAAATCTCTCTAAAAACTAATCTCGTATTACTTTGTGCACACTAGGGTAATTATAGTTAACGGAAACAAACGAAATAATGAAAACTGAAATTGAAAAAACATTGTTGTTAACTTAAATAAATAAAACTAAAATTAAAAGAAAACAACGATAACTAACTAAAACTGAATTGTGAGTTTACAAAACTAACTAAAACTAACTGAAATTATAGATATTGTCATTTTTTAAAGCCTAGTGGCTTGATATGAAATCATTTTTTTCCGCTCTCTCCGAATTTAAGCTTGGAGCGCCATTGGGCAACTGTGTGTGTGCGCGCGCACACCATGCTGCTCCTTACAGTAATGCAGCGGTCTGCAGAGAAAGCAGCATATGGTCCCATATGGAGTTTTGTTTTTTACTACGACAGCACAGATAGCAGCAAGTGTGTTGTTGTGGATGATGAAAAATTTGCAGAACACTCCTCAGTCAGGAAAAAAACACCAACATCAAAGTCCACCTAAGAAGCGCACAGGGCAGCTACGGAAACCACTCTGATCCTATCAGGTAACCTGGCGCACCTCCGGAGAAACGTGACTACTTGTCGGGTCCACACAGCCCGTCACGTTGTGATTAACCTGTTTAGTCCTTGTGCGTTTCTGGCAACTTTATTAGTCAGATAATAACAATAAGGAATAATAATCAGAGCATCAATATAAGGACTCACAAATGTCAGCAAGATCCTGGAAGGAGACTGCTGAAACTATCGGAATGGATGTGAGGGAATGAAGAAAGTAAAAAAAAAGGGACAAATATGTTTGCAGCCAAAAAACTGAGCACAAAGAGTGAGGACCAAAAAACACCAGCACACAACCACAAGGTAATTAACACACAATCCAGCTACACAGGCATAAATGTGGACATGAGGTTGGACGTTTGCGTAGGTTGTGTACAGAGGCCGCAAAGACCCTGCAAGTCTAATTAGGAGCATCTAACCAAGCTAGCTCCAAAACAGAAGCAGCTTTAGGTGGTGGGGAACATCAGGGTGCAGCTGGATTTGACCTTTGACTCCTTCAAAGAATTTGTTTTTGTCAAACACCACATGAAGCTGTTGTTAATCTACTGCACTGACACTGGAGTTTATTGTAGAATTTATTGAGTTTTGGAGTTCATATTTTTCTTTGTTTCTCCCTGTTGATGTTCATGTGTGTCCTTAATGTTACACATATTTAGCATGTAGTGCTGCTGTCTGTGAACAGTTGGTTATTGAATAAATTTCTTTAAATGGCATCTTTAAAGGGTACCTGATTAAGTATGAAAATACTAAAACTAATACTGAAACTAACTAAAACTAAGCATAAAACCAAAAATAAAAACTAATAAAAACAAGCAAAACCACTCTGAAAACTAATTAAAACTAACTGAATTAGAGAAAAAAAGTAAAAACTAACTAAAACTAAACTATAATGTAAAATCCAAAACTATTATAACCCTGGTGCACACTGAAATAATCGGTCATTTTGCTTTGCATTCCAAATTTTGTATTGCCAATTTAGGAGATGGAGGGTATGCTAACTTATTTTTAGTGTGCAGTACTTAAGGAGAATAAGTCATATAAACTTAATAAGTAAACTTTAATATACCAAAGTAAGTTGTGCTTAATTTTTCGGTAAACACACCTGTTACAACCATAGGTCAATGAGGAGAGATCATTTGAGAGAACGGAACATGATTTATTGAAATGCGGAGATTGAGTAATAAACCATTTGACATTTAGATTCTGATGAAGCAGAACAGAGTCCAACAATGGTAGGAAATAGGACAGGTCTCCTGAACTTATGCATAAGCTTCATTTCAGCAAATTTTACAATAAATATAGTTATAAATATCACTATGACTGGCCTAAATTTTTTCTGTAGAAAGTGCAGTTGTCCACAATATTTGTATAGATTACAGGAAATTGTAGTTTTTCATACATAGTTGCAGGTTTCATTCATTTATTGTTTTACACTAGCTTTTGTTTAAAAACTTCAGATAACTTGTACACAATGTTAACATCATGTTTTTAATTGACAGAGATTTCAGTTTTTGTCATATCTGTGTGTCATATACACAGGAGAGCTGCAAAAATGCTTGTTTAATTAACATTTAAACAAATACCCTCTGAAAACATTAATTACTACAGGACTCTCACTCATTAACAGCAAAACTTAGACACTGTTTTTGACAACACAAACACTGTAAACCACATCACACATTCACAACATAACATGAAATTATGATCATAGTGTGAATAAATTAAGGATTTTAGGTTAAACATGAACTCTTTGCACTTGCCATCGCAGAATATCTCAGTACAAGTACATGAACTTACTAGTGCCCCAAATCATTTACACACTGAAAATATGTTAGGACATTGTTTGCATTTATAGCATATGGACTAATCTTCAATAAGCCCTTAGTAGAAAACCTCTTTTTGTTCTTTAGACAAAAGAAAAGTCATGGTACAAAAAGTGGATTCAAGATGCAACTGTGTCCTTTCAGCTAAATGAAAAGTTCTGTCTAATGGTACCTGACACTGAATCCCAGGGTTTTACCATCTCCTCTGCTTAATTCTGCTCTCCTCTTCTCTGCTGTCACATCCACTTCAACACAAGGTTTGTTAGGAGTGAAGATAGATGTATAGCCCTGTGCGTGTGTGTGTGCGCGTGCATGTGCGTGTGTGACTGGGTGAGAGAAAAAGTCAATCATATGGGTGAGCTGAATATCCTTGCAGGGACATGCATTTTAAAGAGTTTTGGGCTATGTTTGATCATACTCAATCATTCATCAAGCTTCATCAAACATAGCCCAAAACTAACGAGCATCTGCAGTGATTTAAACTGCTACATGGAAATGACCAACAGTACGTATCGATGGTGAAGCTATGTCCTTTTGTCTGTCCTGGACGGAAAGGTACTATAGCTGCAGACTAACTGAGGAGTAAAGAGAATAGCATTTTTACAGGCTTGTACAAGCTCATAAAATCTGCATCAATAAGAGATGATGAGTAGTCTTTCATAAAATGTGCACGGTATGCTTTAAAGTGGATAACACTTGCACACAAACAAAGAAAAGCTTTTTTTTCCCAGTTCAGTTCAATTTATTTCTATAGTGCCAATTCACAACAGCAGTCATCTTAAGACACTTTATATTGTAAAGACCCTGCAGTGTTCATTTGTTGCTGTTTAAAAATTCAACAGGTTTGATTTATTCATAGATTTAAGCACATCGTGATAACTGATGTCTGGTTGGGTTTTGTTTTGTTTTGTTTTTTAATTATCAGTTTGGTACATAAAATGTAAAGAGATTTTTAAAAAATGTAAATAAATAAAAATAAATAAATAATGTGACTGTAGCAGCTAGACACAATTGCCTTTATATATCAACAAGGCTGTGAAGGACAGAATGGCATTTCTCTCTTTACTCTGCTGGATTTACTCTGGCAAGTGAACATGCCGATAGATGTTTTTCCCCAATATGGGTCAAGGTGCATCATCTCTACACTGCAGTGATGAAGACCAGTTGGCAATGGCATAGACTGAAGGCCCATGTGACATTTAAGGTCCAAGGGAAATCTCAGATGGAAATTGAAGTTTAACCTCAATATAGATGGAGCTGTGACAACTCCAGTTTTGTGCTCCCTAATGGAACAAACTATGTCATAATTAATATTTTTCTCTACCTCAAAGACTGAAATGTTGCACTTTTTTCCTTTTTTGAAAGACTGACTTTCCTAAGGCACTCAGTCCTTCTATGCTTTTTAAAAATTCATATTTGTCTTTTAACTGGCAGAGGGTGCTGTTAAATTCTGTATGAGACAGAAAGAATTTTCCTGATCTGTGTGTTTATGGCCAGAAAGAAGGTGCCACACTACTTAAACTAAACTAAGCTGTAGGTAGCACTAAAGCATGATTGACAGCCTGTGTAGTAGAAGGCAAAAATCCTTTTTTCACTACATTGCAAGTGCAGTATAGAATCACTCAATGCTAAAGGAACATGAGAACAAAATGGAATAATATGCAATACATTTCCATTTTATTTAGTTGAAAGAGTAAAAAAAAAAAGTTAAATCTGAGCCATTTGTTAATGCAGTCTTATTTTAAATGTGAACCCATCTACATGTTTTCAAAGGTTAACATGGGGCAACAAATGATTGGAAAACCTGTGTAAGGCTTGTTTGGCATCAGCTGAGTAACATGATTGGATATAAAAAGAGCAGAAAGGGTTCACCACTATCTGTGAAGAAAGGGTTAAACAAGTAATGGTTCAGTCATGCTAGAATAAAAACAGGACTGCAATCAAACTACATTCTTGTTTAACTAATACTAGCTACAATATTCATTCTAAATACTTTTAAAAGCAGTAAGGCAATAAACAAAAACATACTTCTTCAATCAAATATCTGTATTTTCTCAGTATTAGACATTTACAAAACTGGAATTCCAATCAACAGAATAACCCTGTGACATGCACAAGACTAAATGAAATGTAATATAACACAGCACTCAAAAACACACTCTGAACCACTAATGTAACATAACAAGGTAGATTTGTGTACAAAAAAAACATGTGTTTTTGTGATTTTAAGAACCATTATGAAGATAAGGGATTATGGCAACAAGAAGTGAAATTAACATGTCTCACAGGAATGCAGTAAAGTGGGACTCAGCCCAGTCATAATCTTTAGTGTTATCTTTGAAAAGCTGCCTTGTAGCTTCAAGACTAGCTAGACGGAAGTCCCTCAAAGGTATCTTTGTGCATCAGAAAACCAAAGCTTGAAGTTAGTGTTATGGCTGCACTGTCTTTGCACCTCACTGGTAAGTTCTGCAACAGGTTCAGGATGTCTCCTGTGTGGAGCCAGGCTCTGACAGCTGATGCCTCCCAAGATTTTACACTGCACAACTCAGTCTGTTTAAAAAATTGAAAAACATTTGTTTTAAAAAATACTATTGCATATAGTTCATATCCTTTTAGCACTGTAGTTATTTTACTGTATTTTTCATCCATATTTACAGATGAGGGGAAGAGAAAATTAAATATATTCATCACATCATCATCATCAAGAGCATTTTTTAAATAATCTAAAGTTTGACCTAATTCTATTATTTCAATTCTAATATCTATTTTAAAGAAAACATACTAAAAATATTACCTTACATGAAAGTGAATTTCTCTTATTTTTTAGCAGCAGATCAGTTTCAAAAAGCTAATAGCATCTCCCAGCCTACATTAGCTTGTTTAACTGTTAAAGCACTTACTATATGACACTGATGCAAGTTTGTTACAGTCAGTTACATAGAAAAATACTCTTAACTCACTTGTTTGATTACTGTGGATTTGATTGTCATTTTATTTGATAACATATAATGTTAGCTAACTGGAGGCCTAAATTTACCTTTCACCTCAATAAAAATTCACATCCATTCAGTTCTAAATATTTACCTACCTTCAAAGTAAAAACTCCAGACTGCTGTAAAGGTTTCAAAGCAAGCGACAAAATGGATTTCCCTCCAGAATGTCTTTCCATGGAGCAGAGCTTCAGGAGAAAATATAGCTACCCTCTTTCATTTCAACATGATTAACTCTAAAGGACTGAACACCCTTCAAGAATATATGAAAAGTACAAGACTAAACTATATTTAGATAGAGGTTATTTAGAGAAATTTTAATTAGTCATGTTGGATATATGAAGTCCATATATATAAATTCAACAAATGCCCACTTGTTTTTTCAGTGCAGATTACCTGGTGGGAAGTAACTTGTCTCCAAACATTTGTGGTTAGACTCTGACTGACTGCAACCACTCTCAAAGGTTTGCAAAATAACTGGTGTCTAATTAGCAAACACATACAAATTACCCAAATGTCAGTCTGTGCCAATGAGTGGAACTTAAATGTGGTGTGTGTCTTTGAATTAGGAGATTTGACTCAATTGGCTGGCAAATGTCAACAGAACAAAACTGTCTGTATCCTGGTTATATTGCTATATAGGAGTAGGTTGCCAAGCACCTGTGTCATTTTGCAGTTAAATCACCATCCTGTAGCAACTGTTTCACTATTTTTGGAGGAATTTCTTAATTTCTCTTTCAAATCTGTGAGGTTCGGACTGGACTCTGAATAGAATGTGAATTATGCAGACAGCAACAAATTTGCAACAGAAGGTGACAGATTTGCAAATTTTGCCGATTCTCACAGTTAATTGCTGTATCAACAAAAATTGCAAATTTTAGTTACCAACTTGACCCCATTAAATTACAAACTGATTACTAACTCTGTTTTACTGTCTTGACATAATAGAATCACTTTGAAGATGGCAACTGAGAATTCATTGTACATGGTTACAATACTTGGGTTGTGTCATGGCCTCCAAATACTGTTTTTCCTAATGTGATTATAGCATAATGAAAAAAATCTAATCCTTGACCCTATGCTATCAAAATATAAGCTTTTTGGAATGAGATTTTTGGAAAACTGTTCTCCTAATTCATGGTAATCAGGGAACAAGAAACAACCTAACTCATGGGCTAGACCTAACCCTAATATGGACTATAGATAGGATTTTAAGTGGCTTAAGTGCAAGTTCAAAGATACAGTATAAGGTATCAAAGTATAGTATGAGGTAATATGTGCTGTCCAGGTAGTCTTGGT
Organism: Pterophyllum scalare; assembly: GCA_024447675.2. Taxonomy (NCBI): domain Eukaryota; kingdom Metazoa; phylum Chordata; class Actinopteri; order Cichliformes; family Cichlidae; genus Pterophyllum; species Pterophyllum scalare. The sequence goes on from JAMQGT020001955.1 coordinate 12,951, forward strand.
CAAAAGCCCATCTGGTGCATTATGAACCATGTGAAATCAAGCAGACCAGCTTGAAGATGAAAACAACACACACATATGGTCTGGTCCTGGGAGCTTGAGGGTCCTGCGCAGTATCTTAGCTGTTCCTAGAACTGAGCTCTTTGGGACAGAGATCTTGGATGTGGTTCCTGAAATCTGCTGGAGCCACTCTCCCAGTTTGGGGGTGACGGTGTGAGTATTCCAATTACCACAGGGACTACTGTTACCTTCACCTTCCAGATCCTCGCTAGTTCTTCTCTCTGCCCTTGGTATTTATCAAGCTTCTCGTGCTCCTTCTTCTTGATGTTGCCATCTCTTTATATTTTTAACATCTGTCACTACGGCTTCCTTCCCCTTCTTGTCCACCACTACTATGTCCGGTTGGTTAGCCATTACCAGTTGATTCATCTGTATCTGGAAGTCCCTTGGTCATTCTCAACCACCCGTGGGGACGTATCCCATTCTGACCTCGGGACTTCCAGGTCATATTCAGCACAGATGTTCCTGTATACTATGCCAGCCACTTGGTTATGGCGTTCCATGTATGTCCTGCCTGCTAGCATCTTGCACCCTGCTGTTATGTGTTTTGTCAAGCCATTGACAGGATTTTTGGATATCAGCCACTTCTTCTTTCTGTTAGTGGTACGTGCTGTGCAGGAGTCTGTCCTTACATGATAGTTCCTGTTCTTTATCCTCTTCTTTCTGCTGCCTGAGGTACTCACTGAAGCATGCAATTATTTGTGGCCATCTTCCTGATGTATTAATGGATCTTTGCTGTTTCATCCAGGATTATGGTTCTGACACTCACCAGTCCTCTGCCTGCTTTCTTCCGCTTAGCATACAGTCTAATGGTGCTGGATTTGGGGTGAAACCCACCATGCATAGTAAGAAGCTTTCTTGTCTTGATGACGGTGACTTCTATCTTCTTCTTTGACCATCCTATTATTCCAGCAGGTTATCTGAAAACTGGCAGGGCATAGGTGTTGATTGCCTGGTACTTGTTTTCCCATTCAGCTGATTCTTTAGGACTTGCCTTACTCTCTGCAGGTACTTGGCAGTTGCAGC
>JAMQGT020001956.1:0-13759 GCA_024447675.2 Pterophyllum scalare
TTATCCAGGCAAAAGGAGCCCCAACTAACTTATGATCAGCACCTGTATACTCATAACTAAAGTTGTAGAAGTAACAGTAAGATGAAGCCGGTCTTGATGGAAATCAGGTAAGAGGAGGGAAGGATCCAGATGCCAGTCGCCAAACCCCATGCTCCGCCTTCTTCAGGTTTATATTTATGCAGCAGTCCATCGGCAACCAATCAGCACTAAGAATAAATCAGAGAAGTGAGAGAGCATGTTAATGAGAGTGACAATAAAACAAGACAATAGCTGGACCAATACCCTGAGGTCGTGCATAAGTGCATGCTTAGATGAGTTGAAGTCACTTGTCTGAATTGGCTATTTAAGAACATTACATTTGTTTGCCTTACAAATTTCTTGGGTTGTTTGCACAGGGTGCTTTTAGGTCACCCATCGCTGCTGTTCTTTAAAAATATTTTTTTTGGCCACAAATCTGAGCACCTTTCGACTGAGAATCCATCTAATAAGATGGTAAATAACATCAGAGTTGCTTCAAGACAGACTCCACGGGGATTGAAAATGGAAACCAGAAAGATTTTTGTATTTAAAAAAATCTAAATAAAAAAATTAGAGCATGCGTCATCAATTTGCACAAGTTGCCCAGATCCTACATCCACCAGTGTATCACTGCATTTTTGATGCACAAATTGGTATTCTTTCAATGGTTTACAAATAGTGTGCAGAGGCCCGCTGGCGCATCATGAGGCAAGTCCAGATGTGCCTCTGTCCAGGTGTGTTTGGTATTTTGCAAAATATGACTCTTCTAACTCATTTCCACTAAGGATCTGTTTCTGAATCAGATCTGGATATGTACCAAAAGACTCACAAGTCAACGGAGGAAGAGTATTGTGGAGTGGTGACACCCTTGCAAAAAATTACATATTTGATGTCACAAAGCCTGTTTTGCATAGAGACCCCGTGGTGTGTCTTGATCACAACTACTATCAGCCCATCCTCTCTCCATCACTCTGACACGAGGTCATCCACTGATTTTGCTTCTTGAGATAAACCTCTTGTATTTATAATAATAGCAGTTGTAAAGGGCTTTTTCTTCAGCAAGGAAAGAATTCTTTGATTGCCAACTTTGCCTTCCTTGGTCTTTCAGTCCTGAAAGTGTCCCTGTTATCTGTGTTGCTGAACTCTCCAGTGCATTTCTTCTTTCCAAAAACCTGCAAAATTGATCTGGCCACTCCAAGAGTTTCCACTGTCTTTCTATAATAGGTCTGTTTTGGTTTTTATCCTAATGATGACCTTTTGATGTGCACTGAAATGTCTTTCCACCCCATGAATACGTGTCTGTTATTTTGAGAGTTCCCGTGAGCAGCTATCAAATTCAAATTCAATATGTGGTGGTTTACAGAAGCAAAAATGCAAAAATTGTGCAACTGTTCAGATACTTATGTACCTAATATATTAGATGATTGGCTTAGAAGTTCTGTAGAGTCCATCTGCTGTTCTGGCAGCATACAAGGGACCAACAGTATATTAGACAGGGGTGATCGATAATGTTTTGGCTCATTAGTGTAAGCAGAGACATTTTTTTTTCCAGGAAAGTCTTTGTCTTAACACGTTTCCATTTATCTAAAACAGGCCCTGGAAAGAGTTGCACTTGGCCAAGGGGTAAGTAAGGCATGCATACTAATTGTAATCAATATCATAGACAAATAGCCATCATTCTTTTTGTTAACTGTCATTATGCTCATCAAAATAAATACATCAAATTATTTCAAATCACAAGTATGGACTTTCACAATCACGCACAACTGTATTATCTTCATTGTCAATCTCCCGCATTCATTCATACAATCAGCCCATTAATTCTGCTATTGTTTTAAGTCTGTGATTGACTACAGCGTAGTTATTTGAAATGCAGAGCTCGGAGGCTCCAGGCCAAAGCTGATACATCGATACCCGCTGCCATTAATATGGAATGTTTATAAATATTAATGCAATCACAGAAAGATTGATTACTGGCTGGAACAAGGCTCTGAATCCAAAAACAGGCTTGATTGCTTGCTAGTGCTGCATTAAGTTTAAAAGTGTCAGAAACGTTCATCAACCATTTGTATACATGCTGGATGAAGGAAAACAATTTTTTTTTTATTGTAAAAGCTGAGTTATGTTAATTCAAATAAACATCTTTGTCCTTCCGTACAGATACAGATGGAGTCCCTGTTCTACCGAGCAGTCCTTCATGTTATTCTGAGGGACCACTACAGTTCCTATAAAAGGTAAACTACAGGAATTCACATCTGGACTAGTGGATTTCTTCAGTATGAGAAATGAGGGCAAATGCATGTAATTTTTTAAGACTTTTTTCCATCATTTTGCACATTGTGTTTGGTTAGAATGAGTTTGAACAGAACAGGTGTCGAGCTTTCATAGCAGTCCAAAGGGTTTGTTTTATTTGTTGTGAACCAGAAAGGAAAGTTTTTCTCTCTGGTTTGTTTAGGTTACAAATGACCCAAGACTTGCCAGCAAAAAGCCATATGTACTCAGCTGTAGGCCAGATTTGGGTGTGTTGTTATATCAGGCCTAATGAATAATCAACAGATTGCATATAAATTTGTTAGTGGGTGAAAAATTAATTGACAGGAGTCTTAAGTGTTTTGGTTAGAGACGAGTAACCTGTGGCGATGCTAGTGGCTAGATCCCAGCTAGAAATGTTTTGTTCTGAGATCATTACCATTCATTGCTATAGTAATGTTTTCAGTGGCAGTTTTTAATTGGTTCCTAACATCTATGTAGATTTGATTAAATAAAAAACAACAGTTTCCTGAAAACATCATGACATCCTGCAGGTAATATTTGCCAGCAAATAGGAACATTCCCTCCTAAATGCAGTGTGACCGCATGTAGGATGGTGTCACTTTAATCTAAATGTTAACATATGCTAATGTTCACACTGTCTGTGTTAATATTGAGCAGATACAGTTTACTAAGTACATCTTGCTGGTATTGGGTGGCGTAGATTCAACAAGGTGCTGGAAACATTCCTCAGACATGATAGTGTCACACAGTTGCTGCAGATTTCTGCATCATTTACATTACATAATACATTATTTGCATTATTGATGCAAATCACCCCATTCCACCACATCCCAAAGCTGCTCTGTTGGATTGAAATCTGTTGACCGTGGAGGCCAGTTGAGTGCAGTGAACTCATTGTCATGTTCAAGAAACTAGTTTGAGATGGTTTGAATTTTATGACATGGCACATTATCCTGCTGGAAGCAGCCATCAGAACACGGTATATACACTGTGGTCATAAAGGGATGGATATGGTCAACAGCAATACTCAGGTGGGCTGTGGCATTTAAATCATGCTTAGTTGGCATTAAGGGGCCCAAACCGCCACCACTACCAGCAGCCTGAACTGTTGATACAAGGCAGGATGGATCCATGCTTTCATGTTGTTTATGCCAAATTCTGACACTACCATCCGAATAGAACAGCAGCAACTGAGACTGATCAGACCAGGCTTTGGTTTTGCAGGCTCAGTTTCCTGTTCTTAGCTGACAGGAGTGACACGTGGTGTGGTCTTTTGTTGCTGTAGCCCATCTGCTTCAAGGTTTGGTGTGTTCGTATGCTCTTCTGCATACTTTGGTTGTAAAAACTGATTCGTTAAGTTACTGTTACCCAAAGCAGTCTGGCCATTCTCCTGCCCAGAGAACTGCCACTCACTGGATATTTTCTCTTTTTGGACCATTCCCTATAAAACCTAGAGATGGTTGTGAGGGAAAATCCCAGTAGATTAGCAGTTTCTGAAATACTTAGAGCAGGTCATCTGGCACCAACAACCATGCCACATTCAAAGTCACCTTTCTTCCCAATTCTCATGTTCAGTTTGAACTTCAGTAAGTTGTGTTGGCCCTGTCTACATACCTAAATGTACTGAATAGTTGCCATGTTTGGCTGATGAGATATTTGTATTAAAGAGCAGCTGAACAGGTGTACCTAATAAAGTGTCCAGTGCACATCATCTTATTATACAGAGTTAGCACAGAGTGTATTTACATTTACTATTTGCACTAAACGCAAAGGTAGTTGATCAAAAATCATATAGAAATGAAGTGTTTGCTGAAAGGAAAGCTTGATATGATGATAGGACTTGAGGAATGCATATGGAATCAAAGCTATTCCAGTTCATACTGAGGGGAATATAAATGTACCAAATTTCAGCCCATCACTAGAATTTGTGCTCTGAGAACCAGCATGTTTATAAAATTTCAACAGCTTTTAGTTATTTCTCTTTGGAGCAAAGTGGTGGTAAGACTAACTGGTGGATACGCATGCCGACTAACTGACTTTCTTAGATCCACCCATAGCATAACCTTGCATAAGTCATCATGACTAAAAAGGTGAGCTGTTGCCTGCAGAAAATTTAAATAAAGGTGCCAAAATATGGGCACAAATACAAGAAAGTAATGTCATAAAGCACACAGAAAAATGATTAGAGTGGCAGCGGTTCTGCATTTCAAGGTTCACATTCATGATTGGCAGCATTTCAGAGTTCAGAGATGCAGTTTAGCTTCCCATAAAGTCTGCATCTCCTTTTTTCTTAGTGAATTTTCTGGTGTTTACTGTGGAGTCTTGGTATTTTAAGGAACATTAGTACATTTTCTACATTAGCAGAGGAAAAGTAGAAAATATAATTTCTTAACATCGTTTGGTAGTAATTAAGGTGGAATATTCAGGTGTCCTTCAGGCTTCAGTTTGTCCTTAATTCACCTTGTTATCCAATGAGTAACTGCTGCTTTACACGTCAGCCCACTCCCACCCCCTTCCCCATACTGTAAGCGCTTTCAGTCAGTGTGGTGCACATCTTTAGTGACCGATTATATCTGCCTGACTAAACCAAACAATAGAAGGAAATGCTGCAGACTTCAGTTTACTTTATCACTCCAGACACCATCAAAGACACTGAGAACCTGCATGCTGACCTTTGACCCTCATCAGATCAGCATTGAATACTCCTTAGTTTGCGCCAAACACCACCTATTCATCATTGTTTGATCCTTTAGAAACATGCCGAGTTGTGAATATTTCACTGAGCAGAAACGTGGTGTTCAGAGGCATTCTGCATGTTTTGTCCACAGTGAAAAACGAGTTGGGAATGTCTACTCCAAGGCAAAGTCATTTGTGGACTACGTTCGTCGAGCTCTACGCAGACTGGAACTGGATGAATCCAAGGTCAGGAGCAGAATATTACGCTCATGTTTACATCTTCCAGAAGCAAAGTGTGGAAAACACACAGGAAAAACAAACCCACACTGTCCTACACTGTGCTGAATTTCCAGCTGCAGATGTAGATTAGGTCTTTATTTAGAAAAACTCAAAAAGTAGACCTTTTATGGTCATTTCCAATCAATGTTCTTATTCATGGCCTCTAATAGAGAAACTTTGCATTATTTACAGTTAAAAATCGTCCTTATTTGTTTTTTATACTGAGCCCTGTTATAGTCCCTCAGTTCATTCTCAGCTGTTTAAGCTCGTTTCCCTTTAAGGCAACCCTCCCCAATCCAGTTGTTCTCCTAATTAGCTGCACGGGGCCAGTTCCATGCAGTCAATCAACAGCTGGATGGGGCCAGAGCATTGACATTTTACAGAGCCATAAGTAGGAGGGGGGAAAAAAAGGCTGCCTGACAGTGGAATTATATTTCTGAGTTAAATCTGCACCATAGGTACGTCATAACCGCAAACCCTTCTGAAACCCTTCACTGAAACCTACAGCCTTACCTGACGTGCACCTCAATAGAAATGTAACTATATATGTCACAGTCAGTGCAGTCTACAGGTATAAATGCTGGCAGCAGCTTCAGCCACTTGTGAAGGCTACATCATAGACTCTTCATAGATTTACCACAGAAGTGTATATCAAGCTTCCTTCCACATTGCTGACCTTATTTTCTGAAATGTTGAAACCATATTTAATGAGTTTTCACCAGTGTAACAGCGTGTATATGACAGAAAATAAGAAAAAGCCTAACGGGCTCGCTTTATGTTAACTATATAGGAGTTATCTTAGTTTGGGATGTTGCAGGATTCAGGGCACCAGCCTGTTGAGAAGTCTGCCATCTGGTTGCTCTTGGTAACAGTGGGAATGGGAATGACGTGCTTCTGTCTGTCATGTGTTTCTCACAGCTCTTAAAAACCATATGCTATTTTCTTTAACGTCTCCCACTTGACATCTTCCTCGCAGTTTTCTTCCAACTTTTATTTTCATTCCCTTCTATTCAGTGCCTTCATATTCTTCCTCACATACATAACATGCCACTCTCTCTTTAGCTTTCCGACAGTGACATCCAGGATTACCACAACGCATATAGAGTGCGAATGGATGAGATGCATGCTTTTAACATGGTAAGTCTTCCATACATCTAAGTTCTCAGCCTGCACAGCATCTTTGTATTTAATTCCTCACCCTCCACTGCAAAAACCTGTTTAAAGTCTTCTTTATGTAAAATCTTTTCAGTCCTCTACAGGCCATTAAGTGATGTCATTGTAGTCTATTGGGAAATAATGGGAGAATGATTGCCCCAAACAAGAAGAAAATCAGCCACTTTTTTTTTTTTTTCCCCCTCTGAGGCCACTAATTGTGATGTCAGCCAGCATACCAATTTTCTTTCATGACATAAACCAGTAAAATAGGTTTGGGGAATTGCTCAGCTACTGGGAAGACACAAGTTTCACAAGATGGATGTCACCGCGAAAAACACACATATCAAATAGAGTAAGAAAAAGAAAAAGATATACAGATGTGTTCTCTCTCATGCCGGCCTCTTTCTGCAGCTGAAGGTGACCCTTGCTCCCTGTATTGAAGGTCTGATTCTCCTCGATCGCCTCTGCTATCTGAAAGAACAGGTAAAAATCCTTTGGTTTCATCAAGATGCTAAGTCCTACCTAAATGAATTCAGCTCTGATGGTGTTTCAGAACATTTCCAATTTTATATCCGGGCTCATCTTTATGATTCGCTTGTACTGCTTGTTGATTGGGGTTTAAAATATACTTTCCAGATGATGAAAGGGAACACGCAGAAATCTCAGCTGAAATCTGGAACCCTCTCTCTGTCTCAGACCACTGACAATAACATAGGTGTCGGCTAAATTAAAGCCAGCCGGCAATTTATCGTCTTAAGCTCCTGCAGCCAAACACAACACGCTAATCTTTGGTCTGAGTCATAATGATGAGATGTGTATGATGCGAAAGCTTTGAAGTTCTGATTATGCAAGATTATATGTCAGATGGACTTCCTTAATGGGGGGTGCGTAATCAAGCTATGTAACATCAAGAGCACTGGTTAGCTTTTGGGAGATCTCTCTTGAGGACAAGCAGAGGAAGGGAAAAATAGGGGGTGATGGATGGATGTTAATGTGATCCACGCGATGATAAGTGTGCAGAAGCATGTTCAGCCTTAAATAGTCATATAAGCACAGAGAGATCAGGTGTTGACTTGATATGTTTTCACTGAATTCACAGGCCCTGATAGTAGAACAATGATGCGCATATTTCAATAAGGAGGGCTCATTTGGAAGGAAATAAATGAAACTTACTACAAAAATATGAATATGCAAATTTAGGCTCGGAGGAGAGGCAACATCATGGAGCAGATTCTCAGATTAAGGTAGGAAATTGGTTGGACCCACTGGAGTCTAGACACTGCTTGTGGAGCAGAGTAAGCAGATGGCTGCTGAAGACTTTTGGATGAGACGCCCCGGAAAACTTGGATGAGGTGGAGATGGGGAGGAGGAGGGTTGCACGACGGACGGCCTGAAAGGGAGACTTTACGCATCACGGTGAATTTAAAGAACAGGGAGTGAACAGGGGCCGACTGACTCAGAGAGCTTGGGCAGATAGATTATTTTTGGATAAAAGCGGCGATGATAAAATTTTGAATAAGGTGAGTTTGACAGCGTGGAAAAACGGAATCGCACTGGGGCGGTGCAGCCGAGTGTGAAGCGGCTGGATGAGAATTAGCACCTCCTGAGGTCATGGTTCTCAGGCAGGAAAGGGTGAAGCGCCCACTCTGGTTTGGGGAGGATTCCTGTTCCAAGCGGAGGAGTTTAAGTACCTCGGGGTCTTGTGAGAGGGGAGAGTGCAGCAGGACATTGGCAGATGGATTGGAGTGCCGTCAGCAGTGATGTGGAAGCCGTACCAATGTTGGCACGGTTGCCCACATTCCTTGATCTGATCACAGCCAGCTCAAAACATGTCCTCAGCCAACAATCATACAACTGTTACTTATGCTGTTTTAATGGATGGCAGTGTTAATCAGTTGCTCCATCCCCTGTTTCATCTGAAAGAGACATGACTAAGCAACTGTTGGAAGAAGTTCTTATTTTTTTCTCAGAAAATGAATCTAATACCATTGATGACATTTCACATAGTGCCACTGAGTGAGTCACGTTTTGTGCGTTTGAAGCGGAAATGAACCTGGCAGAAAGACTCTTCATAAATCATAATAACTTTTGTCAACTTTTTGTTATAGTGCTATCATCTGGTCAGAATTTTCAGTTATCCTTCACTGGTTAATGACTAAAATTAATTTCCACTGCACCCGCTACCTTACTGCTTACAGCTGCTTACATCTAAACTAAGATTAACAGTTTCAGTCTTTGAATCTGTTGGCTAATCTGCCGACTTAGCTTCTTGGGGGTATTATAGGGGTGTCTGATATAGGGTCAACTGCCTCCTGCAAAATCCCCTAACCATAGTTTATAATTCCAGAAAGATTTAAAGAAGCTAATAAAAAGTAAAATAGACAATATGTTAAAGATTTCATGTTGACAAATGCCATTCCTCTGTAAACTTCCTCTGCAGCCTGTTTGTAATTGAGGCCTGCTCAAAAGCACATGGTCAGTGGAACCTGGTATACCGGCGGGAACCAGAATTTTTCTGGTACCAAGAAGTCAGTCATGTATTACATCCAGAAACTGTTATTTAAAAGCAGTTTAAACCATGTTTGTGTTATTTGGTTTCACTTGGTAAGAAACAGTAAAAGTAGCTCCTTGTGTTTTAAGGCCAGGAGCCACTTACAGGGCGGAAAAGTTTTCAATGACCGCACTCTTATTCCTAACAAGTGCCAGGGGAACTACTTCTCTTCTAAAATGTTTAAATACGTTTTTCATATGCATCTAAATGATTTAGCTTCATATAACATGATGTATATCAATCATATCAGAGTTTCTAAAACAAAGTGGGTGGGAGTAAGAGACTCAGTATGCTAGATTTTACTGGTGCCCCTCTATAGATATGCACTTTATTTTCATATGACAGCATTATCTTACAACTTAGGACAACTATTTTTGAAGGCCTCTTGGCTATGAGTTGTGGACACCTGCTTTGAGGTTTCTAAATGGCGTGTGTACAAACATGGTAGTGCTGTAACTCCCTGCAAAATCTTTGAACACACCCTAGTCGGCATTAGATGACGACACAGAGAGATTTCCAGCATGTATACAGCCTCTGTGTTGGCTGTAGTTCTGCAGCTAAACGGCTTAGCTGCCGAGGAAGACAAACCTGTTTTGCACATAAATCTCTGAAGATTCAATAGAGGAAACATCCATCAGTGGTAATAAAGCCCAAACTGGGAGTAGAATCAAGATTTTTTATATCAGTTCTGTTGTTTTTTTTTTTTTTTTGTATTGCAGGAGGACGTGTCATTCTCTGCACTGGTGCAACTGTTTGACTCCCTGTTGTCTCCCAGATGTTACGCTGTCATCGGACTCAAGAGTGATAGCAAAAGACTTACAGGCTGAAGAGCTTACACATATGCACGTAACACACTGATTCAGGGTTCATGTTTATACATGAGCATAGAAGCAATTATGCTTTAAAAATGATTGTATTATGAATGCATTCCCACCTGCTTGTTTTAATTGCAACATTTCATCTAGATTGAATTGTTTTCAATGTTCTCTCTATTTCTGTAACACCACGTTCTGTTTTACATACTTGATTACTTTTAAATGAAAAAAGTATCCGAAATGTTTCTACTTCTCACACCCTTGAACTTGCGTTCTTCTCAGAGATCAAACCCATGCTCAAAACAGCTGGAAAAAATGGCCTTCACTCTTTGATTGAATCATATGCATTGCACCCTTTTAACTTGTTTTTAAAGACAAGGGGGCTTTAGGGTAACCAGAATCCCTCGAGCAGGTCTGGAAACTCCATTTCTAGACTCCCAAACCAGAGGAAGTAGAGGAAAAAACAGGGCATGTGGTGCCCTTGTGTTCAATCTCAATATTTACTTTTTTTTTTTGCTTACCTGTGCCTTTGTTCTTAGTAATTTAATAAATCATACACTTTGTACATGTTTGTAAATGAATGTGTTGGTTTAGCATACACACAAGAACTGTAGTTGTGGGAAATACACTAAAGCCAATAGAAAGCAGATGCAAAAACTGCAGCGAGAATCAAATGCACAAAAGGAATTATTAATACCTGCATTTACTGAAAATTACATTTAAAAAGTGTCCTTTTATTAATTATTTACAGATACTTGGACCTCTGTGTCTAAAATTGTAGTGTTTTTCATTACAATTTCCAATGTGTATTAAAAGATAAGCCAATTTATAAAAATAGGAAATAGATTTAATCAAGAAAATACAATCACCTTGCTCATCTATTTTGGCACGATAGCATCACAGAGTTGCTGCTGATTTGTTTGTTGCACATCTGTGATGGGAATCTTTAATTCCACCGCATCCCAAAGCTGCTTTATTGGATTGAGATCTAGTGGCTGTGATGTGGCACATTATCCTGCTGGAAGCAACCATCAGAAGATGGGTACACCGTGGTCACAGAGGGGTGGACATGGTCAGCAACAATACTCCGGCAGGCTGTAATATTGCAGCTTGAAGCAGTCTGCTTTCCTCTGGCATCAAGAGGGCATTTTTCACTCAGACTGCTGCTCACTGAATAGCTTCTCTTTTTCAAACCATTCTCTGTAAACCCTCTGTTATTATGGTTAATATAAGAATAAAACTGATTAATGTTGTGGTTGAAATGTTAATGTGTAAATGTTTATATAAGGTTAATGGATGAATTTGAATAAAATATTTTAACTTGTTAAAATGTTAAATCTCTGCCACAGTGCGATATCGTATGACTGCAAACTTGACCAAAAGAAATTTCCTCAAAATATCCACTTTTATAGTGTCAGTTTATCTAACAAGGCTGTATTTGAATAATAATAATAAAAGAATAAATAAAACTGTTTGGAAACCACATTATCTCTTTAAATAAGGAGCATTAGTTCTGTTATGTTGTACTCTGCGTCTCGCAAACTCTACCAGTGAGCCAGTAATGAGTGTGTCAGCTGTGCGTGTGTGAACATTTTCATTAAAGCAAGATAGTAAATTATGGAAACTCTGAACAGACGTAGCCTGAAACTAAGGAAAGGAAACACTTTCCCACTGTGCAGTACTGCCGCAAAGCATTTCTTCTGTTTTCTCCCACTGCAACTACTATTTGTCACTGTAGCCGCAGCAGCCTGCACATCTGTTGGCAATTCATAGGTCTGTCAACATTGCTGTGTCCTAAAGTGTTATTTTTATCTCTCTAAAGACACATGGTAAGGCTCTCTGCTGCGTCTGGGCCATGTTTGGATCCGGCACCGCGCGTCGCGCTGACAGCCTGCTGTAGTGGCCAAAGTGGACTGACACGAATACAAGCAATTCAAGATGTGTACAAAGCTTGTTTGGGATATAAATGTTGCCGGGTTTTGTTGTGGCATGTGAGTCACGTCCTCTTGACCTGTCCCATCCTTCAGTGCTTGCACGCACGTTTGCGCAAATCCCCTCTCTTTCATGTGCCCAGAATGAAAGGCCTGCGTCAACCACACACACACGCGTGAAAGGAACCGGCTAAAAGCTATAGGCGGCACGGTGTAGGTAAACTATAATTTCCTGACTTTGCACTTAACAGAAGACAGGGAAAGAAGTGTTTCAGGGTGTGATAAAGACTTTAGACAGAAAGCGTATCCATAGAAAATCATTCAAAGCATTCCCACCTCAGACTTCTCACTGCAAGGTAGGAATGAGAGGAAGCAGAGGGGAAGTGTGTCAACACTTTGGCTTTCAGCTGGGATTACTGTTTCTCACGGTACTGCTTGGATGCAATACAAGCTCCTGCCACTCTCCCTCTTGTAAAAAAAACAACCAAAAAAAAAAAATCAAATGTAACAAGCATTTCTAGTTTGTAGATGCTGCACCCAATAATATCTATATTATACAGCAGCTCTGAGTGAATGAATGTGGACTGGAAGAAAGCTCTTTCGTGCGAAAAGGAAAACAAAGCCTTAGTCAATGAATCCAAAATAATTAAAGCATACAATGTGGAAAGGGAAGTGGCAAACTTTATCAGACAGAACACGACCACTTCAACTAATCATTTCTTAAATGTCAGATTGTGAATTAAGATTGTATCTGCTGTTATTTTAATACGTTCCATCTAAGCGTGGTTGTTGTGATGCCCTCTTTCAATTAAACAGAAACCGGCACTTTTGGGAGGTTGCGTGCCAGTCGCAAAACCACCTTGCTGCTGTCCATGATGGCTGGCTCATGCGAACAAAGCGATTCAGTTGGATGTTCTGCTGGGAACGCGCAGCTTGTTTTCATTGTTATCGCTTCAAGTCTCTTCAGATATGTTCTCTGAAGACACATGTGGACAAAAAAATAAAAACCGCATTCACCTGTCAGAGATTTATCTGTGGAAGTGTAAACAGGGACGTCAAACTGTGTAAATGTTTGACTCTCCGCTCCAAACAGCGTCGCTGTGAAGAACCACTTAAGAGAGGATGGACAAATGATGTTTTCAGTGTGAAACGCAGTCATCACATACTTTGAATAAGTTCTTGTCCTTCTGAGTCATATTTTCCATTCATCTTGCCCACTCTCTTGGACTGGTATCAAGATTTATAGTAAATTAGACTGATTTAAAACATCTGCTAAGTCATAGAAAATAGGGAAGATAAGAAACACTGTTATGTGTGGTCAGCAGAAAGTCCAAAAGTCAGTGTTACACATGGGTTCATTTGATATATTATTAAAGGGCACCATTTATGCTTTTATATGCACATGTCCATTTCATTAGGTAAACCTGTTCAGCTGCTTGTCTTTACAAATAAATAATCAGCCAATCACATGGTAGTAACTCGTTAAATATGGCATGATCAAAAATGACCTGCTGATGTTCAGATTGAGTATTTCACAGACTGGGTTTCCAGAGAGTGGTCTGAACAAGAGAAAGTATCTAGTCAGCTGCAGTTTTCTGCCTGAAAATGAGGAGAACGGCCAGACTGCTTCGAGCTGATGGTAAGTCAAGACTGACTCAAATAACCACTCATTACAGCCAAGATATGCAGAAGAGCCTCTCTGAACACACAGCACTTCAAACCTGAAGCTGATGGGCGGCAGCAGCAGGAGGCCACACTGGGTCCCACTTCTGTCAGCTAAGAACTTTGAGCACAGAAGCCCGATCTATCTGCCGTTCAAACCTTCTGTTTGCCTTAAAGACAGAGGAGCTGAAGTGGGGTAGTGGAGCTGTATCAGACATCGGATGAACTGAGGGTTGACACCAATGCTCAATTTAAGATACATAAGGAAATGCTGGAAATGAGAATATTAGGTGCTCCTTGAAACCCCTTTGTTTTTTGTTTTTTTTTCCTGACATATTTTGAAACATAATTTGTATAATAGCAATACGTAACTGAACGAATAGGATTAACATAACATA
>JAMQGT020001957.1:0-48350 GCA_024447675.2 Pterophyllum scalare
GTAAAACAGAAGTGTTGTTTGCTTTTTTTCTTCAAGCCTCATTTGTTGTTTGGGTGTTCTTGTTCCGGCCTCCTTCAGAGCAGCTCTTCCCTCCAATACATGCGATGAACGTACAGATGAAGAGCTGGTCTGGGCAATAGTCTACACCGAGGAGCGTAAGTAAGTCAACTTTCATCGGTGTGACATTTTCATAATAATACAACGACTTGCATTGATGTTGGCTGTTGTTTTTCTTCTTTCCTTTTTTTTTTTTTTTAAATTTCATCAGCGTACAGTAGAGACATTTTACTTTCCTAATTATGAGACTGGGCTGCTTGTCTGCCATTTAAGTTTTGATCTGTTTGCAAGTGCAGAGATTAAAGCTGTGATCCACTTTCAGGCTGTATCCACTGTTTGATTTGACTGAAGGTTGCTAAGCTCTAACTATCACAATCTATTTGAAGCCAACTGACAAATGTTTACCAAAGTCTGTGGTTGGATACACCATGTGAATTTCCCAATTCTCTTAAGAAATAAAATTTGAATGACAAACGTGAAGAACTGTACTGATCTCAGAGACATCAGTGTTTACAAACATTTCTGAATTGAATCCCAAGTATCTGGCTTCATAAAAAGCGCTGATGTTTGAGTGTATGTTAATAGTTAGATCATTTGTAGGCTGAAATTGTAATGGTGGACCTGAGATGGTCCAGAGAAAGTAAACATATCAATTCAAATAATATAACACGCACACACACGCGCTCTGCTTGCTGCACCCGCTGTCTTCACAGATCAGTAACAGTGGGCACATTAATTTTGGAAAATATTATTACAAAATGGATTCCACGTCAGTTTTGAGGTGGAGTGGGTGTAAAAACTCAAACATAAACCTGTTTTATATTTCACTCCACTGTTCCGAAGTCCTTGTTGAGGCTGCTGCCAATACACTCCATCTAAACTCACCATAAGTCAGATTTTGAGATGATAAATTGCATCAAGAGATAGCTGGTTGTTTTTCAGACAAAGCAGAGTGGTTGGGCCTGGAGTAGCTGTGGGAAAAGGGAATATCAAGCCAGAAAATGTTTGTAATTAATTAACAAGGGGGTTGACTGATTACCTACATCAATACAAGCTTGTAAATTCAGTATTTCCCAGCGATCTAAGGGACTTTTGGGATCTATTGCAGAAATGTGTTTATAAATTGTACAAAATATACATGTGTTACATATAATGAACACAGCTATTAGTTTAAGTCAACTATAAAACCTCTTTAGCATTTCCCCCAATGGCTGTTTGCTCATTAAAAATCACTGATTCAGTGGAAAAACCAACCTCTTTATCTCCATTTCAGCAAACTGCAGAAATATTTCCTCGCTGCGTGGCAGTATTGTAACTCCTATCTGAGTCATTATAGCATCTTTAGAAAAAAAGGTCACAGCACGGTTGCTAATGACAACCTGCAAGACTGCTTCTTTTCTCAGATTGTGTGTGTGTGTGTGTGTGTGTGTCTAAAGCTTGGTGGTTGCCTCATTTGTAAGGATCAGTCGCCCCCTGCTGTTTCACATTCTTTGACTTGTGGCTATGTGAGGTTGTCATGCCAACCAGAGGGGGGCATTTCTGAAGTCAGGAAGTAAATTTAGCATCCACCTGAAAATCATGATCATGAAAATCAGAGTTTGACACTGCAGAACCATAGCTCGCGCTTTGGGTATTAACTCTATAGCTATACACATGAGCTAAATGAGATAATATACCAAAAAAAAAGAAAAAGAAAATCATTGACATTAATGTTGAGACCATAATAGACTGTACATAAAAGATGGATGTAGCTACCCACTGGATTGTCAACTCTTATTTTTAAGCCAGGATATTTGTATTTTGGTTCTCACAATGTTGGTTTTATTGAGCCAGAAATAATGATAATAAAACAATTTA
Organism: Pterophyllum scalare; assembly: GCA_024447675.2. Classification (NCBI taxonomy): domain Eukaryota; kingdom Metazoa; phylum Chordata; class Actinopteri; order Cichliformes; family Cichlidae; genus Pterophyllum; species Pterophyllum scalare. The sequence goes on from JAMQGT020001957.1 coordinate 1,915, forward strand.
GACAAGAGTTATAAGCTGAAAATGCCTGATTAGCATGAGGCGTCACAGGCTATAATTGTGCCTAAAATGCCTCCAGGCAGGAATTCTGAAGCACAGTCTGTTTAATTTAAATGGTCTCTAGGACATAAAAGCTGAAAGTGCTGAAAACCAATCAAAAAATTGGCAAACTTTGCTCCAGAATAAGGCTTTTGAAAGATTACAATGGCGAGGTTTCAGCTTTAAGTTTCCCATTGCATCCTGTGTCAGTTAATCGTATTTTTCAACACCATTTACTTTTGCCCCAGCTAATCATCACAAAGTTTTAATTAGCTTGACTCTGTAATGGCCATTTTTGCCTATCATGCCTACAAGTCTCTGAGTTTCATTGCCATTTGTTGTTTCTAATAGATAGTTCTTTGTACATGGCCTTAAACTTTATGTTTATCGATGAACAAAAAAAAATTAATTTATTCATTTCTTTTAGCAATAGGGGTTGCCACATGAGTTTACCTTTTGTGGCCACACGGGGGCAGCAAAAACAAATCCAAAATGACAGTATTGCCTTAAAGTTGACTTTTGCAACTACCTGCTCATTTACGCATTAAAAAGACACAAGGCAACATTAACATCGATGTTGATGACTGAGAGGCTTCTTCAGTTCTAAAAGTTCTGATGTGCCATGTGTCTGTGAAGAGGGTGTTTGGCCTCTCCTATGTATAGGTCTGAGCACTCCTCACTTACTGCTTGGACCTGTGGTGGCCTATGATGCTAATTATCAGCCACCTATAAATCCCTTTCCGGACATTTTAAATCTCCCTCACACACTGACCATGTGACCTTATGATGGCAGGGTGGGATAACGTCTAACAAAGTATTCATCCCTTGGCTCATGTGGACCTAATCACACACAATCATACAGTTAGAAGTCAGTAATTCTCGGGACTATCTCCAAGGTAATAATATATTGTGGTACAATTGTGTCAACTTAAAAAATTATGTCAGTAAACAAAAAAATCTGGTGGCCATAAAAGCAATGCTATAAAGCCAGTTTCAAAAGACCCAGATTATAAAATCTGATCAATTGTGATTTTTTTTGTGTGTTTTAGAAATATGCTTCACTGAAGTGTGACAGTATTGTGAAAAGTCTTGAACCACCCCTCATTTCTTTATGTTTGGCAAGGAAAATAGCAAATACGTGCAGCGATTTACTGAAACTTGCAAACATAAATCACAATGCAGCATATAAGGAAAAAATAGAGTTTATACAATTCTAATGAGCTTGAAAGTTAGTATTTGGTATGACCACCTTTATTCTTCAACAACCCCTGAACTCTCTTAAGCAAGTTTTCTAGGCCAGTCCCTGACTGATAGTGTTCCACTGTGTGCTTTTCTATCCAGGTGTGCTTTAACTGCATTGTCAGTGTGTCTGCATTGTCATGCTGAACAATGAAGCTGTAACCACTGTAACACTTTCCAGCTGGTGTTGCCTGCTGAATCAAATTTGATGAAATTCTTCTGCATTTATAATTCCATCAATTTTGACAAGATCCTCGACACCACTGGCTGAAATGCAGCCCCAAACCATCACAGAGCCTCCACCATGTTTGACAGGTGCCTGTAGACACTCGCTGTTGTACCTCTCTTCCGACCTCCTCTGTACATACTGATAATGACTTAAACAAAATTTCAAATTTTGATTCATCAGGCCTGTTGCCACTGATTTTTATCAGTCCAGATCTTGTGTAATCTGTATTACCCCTGTCTTTTCTTCCTATTTCTGGCTTTTTGACTGCCACCATGCCACTGAGACCATGCCAAGATACGCCAGGTTTTTGACTAATACCATAGCTCTGTGGTAATCTCCTTGTTGGTGCGCAAATATTACCTTATGCCTGTTAAACTGTTATATTTGGCATTTTTTAAGAAATGGGAACATATCGTGTGCTTTTTGTGATAGACTTGCTAGTAACAAAGCACCTAAAGATACAATGAGTTAAGTGCCTTTTTTATGCTTGAATGAGTCATAGGTCAGTGTTAAGTGGATTAACAAACAAACAAACTAAAAAAAAAAGGTCAGGTACAAGGACTGGGCTGAAAATGAGCAACAAATGTTCAAAGAAAAACAAGACCGAAAACTACAAGTCTGAGTCCTGGGAAGGAAAATATAAAGAAATAAGGCAAAGGCAAAGAAATGATCAAATTCATCATTTTCTTTCTGCCAGTGAATTTAGGAAATTTTGCATTATAGTATGACATACTTTATCATTATCAATACAAAAGAACAAAAAAATTATTTAATATTTGTTGTATAAAATGCCATAAAAAAATCCATAATTTTCTACCTCAATCAAAATATTAACAAAATTTTCAGTTTTGTCAATCAGCCAAAAACCAACCGTAAAGTAATATTTATCTTGTTTGCACATTATTATTTTCTGTAATTATAACAATTTTGTTGCTAGTTTATGTGTTTTTGTAGGTCCATCAGGAGTTAAAACTAGCCCTGTATTATTTATATAAACTACTAATTACTGATGTGATATGATGGACTTGCACAGGTAAGAAACACATCCTACTTCAGCAACTAAATAACAAAAGTAATAATGCAGTCACAACAAGTCCTGGCTGTTTTTCATTAGGGTTTTATTCATACAGTGAGGGTGCTCAAACATAATATTTCTTTTTTTTCTATAAAATATATTACCTTTCAGTTCCTGAAAGCAAAACTAGATATAAATCATCAAGTCTCATTTGATAAGAAGCAACTTATTTTCAAGTGTCAACCAAGGCAATCAACTGTATCAGCAGTCAAAAAAATGCATTGCAGATTTAAGAAACCACATTCTAATAAAGACATTTTTTGTTTTTACTCTTCTGTCTAGCAAAGCCACAATGCTCAAACACTCAGCCGACCGTCCACGCACGACAATGATCTTATGGGTTCCTCTAAAGTAGCAAATACTTTTAAAATACTGTAGCCACAAAAAAAAAAGCTTCACGTGAGATAAAAGCAAAGACAAGAAACTCAGGGTGAAGAGGGACGAAGGTAATGAGAGGAAAGTGTTTGAACAGAAGCAAGTGAACGACGCTTTATGATGTCCGCCCTGCTGTGATGTTTTCTCTCCTCTTCACTCTTTGGCCTCGCTGGATGACAACTCTGGCTCGACAGCGACAGGTGAAGTTCTCAGGTATCACAACAGCTCGCTTTGCCCAGGTGCTGAGTTGAAGCTGTCTGTGAAGTGGAACGGGATCATTAGTATGTGATTGGTACTGTTCATCTGTGAGCAACAGATACATCAACTAATGCTCTGAAAAGAGAAACACACAAGGACGCAGCCACTGAATCATAATTGTGTTTAATTCTATACGGGCAGTAATTATGAGTCCGCATTACAGCAACACACACACACACACACACAGTAACTGATTACAGCTGGTCTCTCACACACAAACAAACACATAAATAAAAACAGAGAGACATGTACCAGACAAGTCCAGTGACTTATTTCTGTTTTGGGGTAGTCTAGGTTTTTTCACGGGGGGTTTGCGATTTGGGGGCTTCTCAACGTTATTAGGGCTTTCCCTGTCAGTGCCTGAGTTCGGTGAGGACAGGAGACACAAATTAACAGTTAGATACAGACGCTTCACACAAACAGAGATCAACAAAACACGTCATTCACGTGTGTGTATTACGACTGTTATGAGGTGAATAATTGTAGCTCATAATGTGATTATACCTGCATCACAGGACATTGCTTTTCTGTTCCTCTGCGGTTTCACTGGTGCCTGAGGTCTGAGTCCTTCATCGCCTGAACAGCACATTTGATTTTAGATGACAGTGAGACAGACTCAATCACATTAAATAATGCACAGAAAAAAAGTAATAATTCAAGTAAACACCAGCAGACTGTGTAGTCACTTCTCGCGTCAAAATGCAAAATACAGTGACGGATTCTTTTTCTGAGTTACAACAGAGGCATTAAAACAGTCATTGTGCCTAAGCAGGCAAACTAAGTGGCCTTAAGCTGGGGGCCTCCTTTACTGTAATAAATGCATCTGTTGCAGAGGCTGTCTTATTATTCTCAATCTTAGACCCTCATTCTGCTGCTACACTGGAGACTGAAATTACCAGCATAATTTCAGCTAGAGTTTTATAGTCAGTAGAACTATTTCTCCAGTGGAAGCGATCGGAAATAACCTAAAGCCTCTGAATGTGGGACTTGCAAGCACTCATTTCACCGAGAGGAAATTATGCAGCGTGTCTGCATAGAGGAGCAGCTGCAACTGTGACCCTGCAGTGGCTGCAGATGTACAGTACTGTAAGACCTTGATGGAGGATCCTACAATGGATGTGTTATGTCACGCTGCAAATGTTGTTCTTTAAAGTGTTGCACATAAATTACTAGTTCTGTTAGATCCAAGATCAGGCTTCTAACTGATCAAAATCTATCAAATTCTTTTTCCATCACTGTTAAAAAGCTCAAACAATGATATCTCTATCAATCAAAATATTCACTTGACAAATGACATCTCCAGCCCCCAGCGACCCTGAAAATGATAAGCGGAAGAGAATGATGGAGGGATGGATGTTTTTATCTCTTTTTCTCTTCATCTTCCTCATTTCTTTTGTCTTCCTTGCAAAACCTTTGCAGACCCATGGCTCTGCTTACATCTTACATATACAAAGGGGTGACAAAGGAAAACCCTTTGCCCCAGCAGTGAAGGGATGTGAGTATTTTTGAGGCATGATTTGGGTCCACTTGTCGCCCTAGAGGGAAGTGTCACTGATAATCAATACAAAGCTGTTCTAGGTGATGAATTTTTTTCTCTGATGAAACATTTCTGTCCCAATGGGAGTTCTCTTTTCTGAGATGACAGTGCATTCACCTGCAGAGCACAATGGCTCTCTGAATGGTTTGATGGTGATTATGAATGTGAATGCATTTCATGTGAACCATACACCACCATCAACCAACAACCTTCATCGAACAACTAAAAATCTTTGGAAGAGTTCGGCAGAGTTCCAGAGACTTGCAGGATCAATGCCAAGAATTTGATCCAGAAACACATGTACCTCCCTCTATCATTGTGGTTTAAAGCAGGTCTTTGGGGTGGCAAGATTAACATGCCACCCTACCGTAAGGTGTTCGGTTCTGGTCAGACAAATGATCTTTCACATGTGGCAGTATTTGTGTGGTGTTTGCTCAGTTCTTGTTAGAGTTAGAGAAGATCAATACCACCTTTAGGTCTAAGTGAATATACGCTGGAATACACCACCTGATTGAATTAACTTAAAAAATGTACACGTCACAATACCTTTAATCTGTGAAATTGAGGTAATGAGCATGATTAGTTTTAAAACAGTATTTGCACTCTTTTTATGCCGGCCACTAGCTGTTGCTTCACAAAAGTTTGAAAATATTAGCACATGAAAAAAAACAATTTTTTTTTTTACTGCTTTTCAAAATATAAGCTGTGAGCACAGGTTACATTTGTCTGTTAACTGTTTTCAGTGCAGGTACCTTGGCTTGCAGCTCTGTCTGGCAACCCATGTATTGGCTTATCAACAGGAGGTGGGACAGGAGGAGGCGGTAAGTTCCTCTCATTGGCTGATTCTTTCGGAAAAGTCACAAATGAGGAGGTCTTTGGCTGGGCGTGCACACAAGACGTGAACAAACACAAGGACAACATTATCAATGAGCAAATTTGGTGTCAAGTTACAGAAAAAAGAATTGGGGTGGGGGAAAAAAATGGAACAAACTGACTTGTATGTGGCTTTAAATTCCACACCTTTTCAGGAATTGGAGGAGGGTGACCTTCAGAATCTCGCCTCTTTTCCCTCTCTTTCTTCTCCATATTTCCAGGATCCTTCTCTGTATCTCCTTCCTCCTCTGTAGCTACAGATGAAAGAGAAGTGACTGGCATGTAGACTTGCAGCAAAGACTGCAGTGAAAACTCTTTGCAAGCTAAAATCTGCTTTCTGACCTGCAGCAAATGAACATGGTTGACCTGTGTAATACCTGGCAGAACATCTGAGCTCTCGAGTCGATGCCTCTGCCTCAGTTTGGACAGATTGGGTTTGCTGCTTTGTGGCGGGGGATCAGGTTTTGATGCCACTCGACTGGCAGGGACACCACCTCCTCCTCCTCCTCCTCCTCCTCCTCCGCTCGTCTTCCAGCCCTCCGTGAAACTTCCACCTGCATCAAGAGATGCATGTCTGTCTCCCTGCATATCCTGCGGATGCCACTCTATGGCTGTGACCTCTATGCTTTTCAGAGGGTCTGTTTCCTGTTTTGGAGAGGGCGTCCTGTCCAGTGGGTATGGAGGAAGAGGCCTTTGAGCCAGCTGAAGCGCTTGGACCTGTCTGTCTGTCTTTCTTCCTTGATGTCTGCTCTCAGCCCACTGATTGTCCACCTGTATATCTGCTGGTTTGTTCTCCGACCACGACCGTTCTATCTGTCTGCCGCCCATCCACTGTCTTTCTATTTTTCTGTCAATCTGCCTCTGAGTGTGTCTGTCCACAGTCCACTGTCTGTCCATGTGCCTGTCTAGATGTCTGCTCTCAGTCCAGTACCTGTCTGTCTGTCTGTCTGTCGTTCTCGGCTCTCCTAAAGTTCGATCTTGCAGCCTGTCGTCAAACCGCTGTCTGTCTGCATCGCTCTGCCTTCCCTCTATCATCCACTGCTTGTCTGCTTGCAGCACCTCTGCCGTCCTCTGTTTGTCGTCCGCCCAGTACTTGTCTGTCTCCTCCGACTGTTCAAACACAGCATCCACTTCAGATTTCTGTCAAAACAAAACAAGAAGAGGTTACAGATACACTGCTAACTTTGAGTAAATAATAGTAGTACTAGCCCTACCTCTCTTGGAGAATAAAATGGGTGTTTGCTTCCACCCACACTCGTGTGAGGGATGCCTGGCACTGGTGGTGGACTCAAAACGACAGTACTTTTCCCTTGCTGGTCATTCATTTTTCCATCAGCCCCGTCACTGGGAGATCCAGCTCTGGCACTAGACCTCGGAGGCTGGAGGAGAGTGTATACATTCTCCATTGCTGTCCTAGAAGTTGGAAGATATGAAGATGAAAAACTGGCCACACAGTCTGCTCATTTATTCCACATATTTAAAATACACAAAAAACTGTAACAAGTTTTTAGAACAGGGCAAACAGGAAGTATCAATTTTCTGCCAAAAATCAGATGTAACACCATTTTAATCTGTATTTGACATGCAGCGTGTTCATTTCTAATCAAGCAGCTGACTGTTGGATCCCGAATCGGAGACACCAGCTGCCATCTACATCTGTGTACACACTCTGGTATCAGAAAGCCTGCACTTTGGCAGCTATCAGCCATTTCTTATATCAACAAAGAAATAAGGAAGATTTAGAGTGATATTTGTTGGAGTATTTGTGGGGTTCAGTGCTGCGGATTGTCCTCCCTAGAAGCGAGATAGTGAGCAGAAGATGTGAAGATGTAGAGTTGAACATGGAAAGAAAAAGTCCTTGGAGACGTTTTGTATTTCTATCCGCGTTCAAGGCCAAATCTTTCTCGAAAAGAATCCGTGTGCACGTGAGTGCGTGTAAACACACTCACCCCGTGGGTGCTGTAGCAACAGTGTGACTCCCATCTCCATAAGCTTCAGCCTCTGACTCAGGCCCTGGATGGGACAGAGTTTGGTTGCGGCTTTTACGGAAGCCGAAGATCGCCAGCATGTTTCTCCTCTTCTTCCTCCTCAGAGAGTGCGCTTTGTGCAGAGACGAGAGCTGACTGAAAGAGGTGAGAGAGGTCGACGAAACACACATGCTTCAGTCCATCACATTCATCTTTGGTGTCTCACATGAGTCACCGCTGTCAGGGTATCACTGAATTCATCAGAGCCATCCGGGCTGCCTGGCTGTCTGCTCTACTGCTGTGTTTTGTGTGTTGCTAAGCTACATCCCGTGGCACACAGTGATTTATCTAAAGTGCACTTTTTTATATTATAAAAGTAATCACTTTAAAAGCACTGACTTCACCTCATGAGCTGCTGTGCGACACGATTCTGATAAGCTCTGGCTGCTGTTCATGAATTCAGCTTCACCAAAATAAAGGCTGCATCGATTCCACATGTTACAATGCTGCCTCTGCATGCCGGGCACATCCACATATGCGTGGCCACTTTTTGTGTCCCAGTTTAATTTATCCACATTGCTAAGTGTTAATTTTTAGCAGGCTCAGGAATCTGTTGTCACCTTAGAGAAGTGAGTGATATTTATGATTCATAAAACTGTACAAGGGCGCAGTAAAGTAGAGCTACATTTCAGGTGGTTGTGTTGACATCTACAGCATTTGGGTGGAGTCGGGGCTAGGGAGAAAGACCTTCATCCACATAATCAGGAAGATCAAAGGAGTGCTCTATGTCATCATTGCTAGCAAAGATCCACTAAACAGCCAAACTGGGAAATGCGTGGGACAATCTTGTTGTTGCGATGAGGCACGAGCAGAGATGCTGATTGTGTCGGCACTCAGTACTGAGCCAGTAATGAAGCTGTAATGTTGTCTTTACTATGCACATCCATAGTTCAATAAATAAATACAGTTTTTAACCCTAATTTTAGGACAAATGTAGCTTCTGAGCAGATTCTTATCAGGTTTGACTGGTGATCTATACATGCAGTTTTTATGTCACAGTTACATAAAAACTATTCTTTTAGACAGGAAATTTAAAATAACGACATTCCACATCATTACAAATTGGTGTGGAGTGGTGTTTGATCATTTATGTGGAAATATAAAAGTTTAGTGACAGCCTCAGGCTGCAGCTTTATGCTGCACACTGCTAGATGGCATGCTGTGGTATTGTGAGTTTTTGATGCAAGCGTGACTGTGCACTGCTTGAATAGAAGACTATATCAAATACATGTAAAACTGTCGAACATGTACAGCAAAAATGTATTCCTTATTTTTAGTGAAAAATGGATGCAGACTTGTGGGCTTTAACGGCCGGAACAGAGTTATGCAGAAATATTTTCAGCATTCATTGCAGTGTCTGATATGAGATGCAATGTGGAAGCTGAACTGCATGCTCTGTGTCTTCATGTCTTTATTTTTATAACACCGCAGCAACCAATTACACTTCGAACAAAATCACCAAACTCGATGTGACTTTAGGTCACAAAGTACCTCACGGAAATCTCAGACTCCTTTGATCATCAACATACAGCCACCAACGTGCTACCAAACCCAACCTGCTCCAAACACTCAGCTCCAGCTCCACTAATCATCGCAAAGTTTACATTTTAATTAAAAAGAGATAATGGTTTCCAGAATTTGCTCGATCTACCTCTGAATGTTTGAGCAGACAGCGGGACATAAGGAACGAGCCAAACCTCGCCACGAGATTACATCAAAGACAGACAACACACTGACCAGAGAAATAGTCTTCTTGAATTATGAAAATCATGGAGCATAAGCCAATTAAAATAACAGCTCAGTGAAGGTGTGAACACACGCACTGTCAGAACTCAGCAGGGTTCACAACAAAGGAGGAAAAATCATTGATTCTGTGTCTCGACATGCTGTTTTTTTCTGAATCCAGGTCAGTTAAATTGTGATGACTTGAAGGATTGTTGAGGTAAGATGGCTTAAATGTATCTCTGTCAACTAACTAATGGAACGCAATCTTTAAAAACATCCATTCAGCAATTAGAAATAATCAAAAACAGCCTGGCAAATAAGTCAGAGATGCAGAAACCACTCCTGACTAACTAATAAAACCTTCAACCCTTTGAAGGCATCTGCTCTAAAAATTCTTTTTATTCTGACATTTAAATATATAATCAAATCCACTAAAGGAGAAATACACTCAACACAGTGAAGCAGGCAAATGTAAACACACACAAAGCCAGCTTTTCAAAAGGCATAATTGAGAATAAAACATCAATTCCAACAGCCTTTCACAGAAGATCTACTTTTGTTTATAATGAATACAACAGGTAACCCATTTCAGTAGCTTACCCAAGATTTTATTCCATATATATATATATATATATATATATATATATATATATATATATATATATATATATATATATATATATATATATATATATATATATATGTAGACTAAAACAGCTTTGCACAACTTTAAGTTCAAACTAATTCTTTCCTCTTAACACCCCCCCCAGTTCATCCTCTGAAGTGAGCTGTCTTAGCTTCCTTCATCCTCCCTTTAAGCCAACTTTCTCCTGACTGGCTGTCCCTCTGATTGGCTGTCCTTGCCACTGAGGCAGTTTCCCCTCTTTGTTACATAATCAGATAGAAATCATTACATTGACTGATGAAATGTTCTCTTTGTAATCCCCCTAATGCAATCCATGGGTGTGCATTAAACATAATATACATTTTAAAATCACTTCAACCCGTATGCCTGTTCATTGACGCAGCTCGGGTCAAGTTCATCCTCAATTTTGACAGATCACCTGAGCTCAATACCAGTCACATCACATATGAGGCACTTTATTTGAACAGTTTTATCTTGCACATATTTGCAGTTCCTTCTTTTCACGCTGTGTCTGCCTTAATTAACGTAATGTCTGTTGTCAGTGATGCCCGCTCCGTTCTATGCTAGGGTCTTGCTGCTGCTCTCCATGTATGCAAATGATGGCTAGGTGTTTTTTTTCCCCCTGCCTTCTGTTTTCCAGATCTGTGCACAGAAGGGCGAGGATCTATCCCAAAACAGAGTCTGCTAAATTTATGTAACTGCAGATCAAAATAAGAATCTTCTTCTGACTATACCCACCAAACACCAGTTGTCCATTGACATTGTTTTCTGGGCTAAATCTGGTCAGCCAGTTGTGGCCTTTAAAAAGATCTGCTCATATGTCTAAGTGCAGTATTCACAAGCCATATGATTGGATGAAGAAGCCCAATAGTAACCAGTAAGTAAACATGTCTTCTTGTATTTGCTGTGAAACAACCAACTCTTGAAGACTGGGAGAGTTTAGTAGCATGAATTTGCAACAATAACTTAAAAGTGACAACACGTTCACTGTGATGGATTACCTAGCTCTAGCAGTAATGGAAAATGATGACTGCTGGGAAAAGCAGGAGCTCAATCTAAAAGCCGTCAGTTTACTGTGGAAAATGGCAGTAATTTTAAGTAAATGTACCACAGTTTTAACATGCAACATTGAGAGGATGTTTTGTGAGGTCAGGACAGGTTTACAGCAGATAGGTTTCTAAAAGAGAGGAAGTATTGTCAAAGTGGAAATATAAAAGGAACTCTTACCTATCAGGAAGCACTCTTTTTGTGTAGAAGTCAGGGAGTCCATCATCCAGAGGGCTTATCCCTCCATTTTCACTGCAGTGCTGTTCACACACAGACACAAAAACATGCTTAAACCCTTTTTAGAGAGATCAGTTTAGTGGGCTCCATTTGTAAATCTTATGTATGCAATAAAATGAATGGATTACAATGCCTTTACTGAGATGACATAATCCAATTGCAGGCACCCACTTTGAATAGATTACTTCTGCAAAGACAGCAGTCACTGCCAGCAGGCACAAATTTTGGGAAATGGGAGTTTATGCATAGATATATGGATAAATGGATACAGATTTGCGTAAAGGTGATGTATACTGGAATACTGGGCGTAGCTTCAGATTATTTAATATTTTAATATGTGTCAGACTGTGCCAAGATCAGACCAGCCTTACTCTCTCAGCTGGGATGTGCCCTCCCTTGTGTCTTCGTGGAGGCCTTGGACGAACTCGCGTTACGTGATGCAGGGGCAGACCCTGCGTGGGCAGCTCTGACAGGCCCTCCCAGGATGCAGAGCGGGAGAGCGGCGATGAGTACGATGGCACGGAAGGGGGTGGAGAGGAACTGGAGTCATCACACAGGCCTGATGGCAGCAAAAAGCAGCAAAAGGATTACAGAAGATGCAAGGGCAAGAAACTGAGAAGGAACTGTCAAGGAGCGGGGAGATTACAGGGAGTCATCATTTCTGCTTCAAAGTCATCAAATTCAAAACAATCGGCATCTGCTCTGACATATAATGACTCAGGCTTGGTTCTGGCTAGATTAAAACTGCCATTAACAGACTTCTGAGAAGAAGAGATGGAAATAGGGGAAAACAGACTACAGAAAACACTAATGGAGCTTGGGGAGAGACAAGGAAGGGGTCAGAGCTAGACTGAGGAGAGAGGATAATAGGCTATACAGCAGTACTCACTCAGCCTGGTGGAGACAGGTCGTATTCGTCTTGTTCTAGAGCTGTGCTTCTTAATGGCTATTGTGTCCTGGGAGAAAAAAAAAGAAGTAAAAAAAAATTGTTGTTGCGATGCTGAGAGAAGGAATTAGAGTGAGATGCAGAAACAGGCAAACAGGTCAACACAAATATTATACAAGTCGCCCTTTAGGGCAATCAGTGCTTTTGTCATTGGAGACTTGTCAAATCAAGGCACAGTTTTTAGATATGTTCAGCATGGTGCTGTACTAAATTTCAAGCAAACGCCTATGAATTTCACATGTAGAAACCAGCTGAGCACTCCCCTTCAGCTGGGTGGCCTCATGTATATAATGTTGGCCTAGTGGAAAAAGAGTGACTCTCTTGTGTGTAGAGAAAAATGTAACAACTGCAAATTCTCACTCTTTGAAAATGCATAATGGCACTTATAGTAGCCAGACGTGTCTAGGTAAGTCCAAGCAAAATGAAGACAGTCGCAGAACTGCTTAACAATGTGTTAGTGGCCTCAGAGAGGCAGAAGTGCTGTTGTGCAAAGTAATGATGGCATCCATTACTCAACACTGGGGATCTGGTGGATGGAAAGTTAGGTACTAGCCAAGAGCCATGTTAGAATAGGATCACATAACCCAGAAGTCTCCCTGCTACAGTTACAAGACACAGACTGGGTAAGGGAACACAAACAAACTGAAGGAAACCTAATTTTTTAAGTTAAAATAAATGATTGCAAAGAGATTTTTAAGGAGAAAGTCTTAAAAACAGCTGCTTAAGAGTTTCTAAGGTGCTGCTCTAAGGATGGCAATGTCAGCCTGCTGGTAAGTCAGTCTCACCATTTTGGTCCAGACTGAAATAGAAAGTAGCACAATAATGGGGTCAAAATTTAAGCAACGTCAAACATTTCGTTTATATACCCGCAAAACTATAATGATCTCAGCATTTAGAGACCCGCTTCACAAAATTGCCAACATGCAAATATAGCACTAATAGTCCATCGAGATAACTGAACGTTTGGTTATTGCGCGTAAAATCAGAAGTAAATATATGAACGAAAAATTAAAAGAGGACAAAAGAGTCCCAGGATAGATCCTTGAAGGTCTCCACATGAAATATTAGCAAGGTTGGTAGTCTATTAGGTCTAACATGTTACTGCCACCAAACTCAGGCACAAGAGCAGATAATATAAAGACTGTTTACTCCCCTCTAGATTACTGATTTTAAACCCTGACTGAAATGTGTAAGAAATTTGAAATGGATAGATCCGCAGTGTTTCATTAAAGAGCTGAGACACCAAAGTAAACGAGCCTACGATGTGAGTGAGACAGTTTGCACTTTTCTTCATCAGCTGCATTAACCAATGAAATACCAGTGTTTCAAATTCCTTGCAGGTTTTAAAGGAGACATCAAGGTGTATGAGGCAGGCAATGACTGAGCTAAATGTGATGTCAGTGGTCCCGTGCTTAATGCCAGGGAAACGGTTTGCTCCGGCGCTTTAACCTACTGTTAGATATTGAGCTGCTCTTTTTGTGAGTCAGCAGAGATTTGCTTTTTATTCTTTTTCAGGTTAATTCAGCCTCCCTACATTCCAGCCATATTGGTAACATTCAGATAATATTCGGTTTCAGGTTTAGTTTCCTCATTTGGAGAGATGATAAGAATGATTCTGCAGGTAGGAATAGACAGGAAAAAAAGCTCTAATTTACTGTTAATGAGCAAATGTAGATACAGCACACAGCTGAGAACTAATTTGAAAACTGGAATAGGGATGGAGGTGAAGCTGCTCCATTAAAAGATAAGAATTTTTTTTTAACAATTTCAGAGTTTTGTGCAACATCATGAAGAGAGCCAAACTTATATAAATTCATATGTAAAAAGTCAGTTTTCTCTTCTTTGTTCATTGTTTATTGTGCGTAACAATAACATGATTTGGGTTTAATGCCAGTCAGGCTTTAAGGGTAGCAATTATTGGCCTTTTGAAACATGGACATTCAATATCGATGCTTCAATCACTACAATCAGTGGAAGCTTCTAAAGGCCAAAACACAATTGAATTGACTATACATCATCAATTCAAGTATTGTTAGAATGTCTCCAGTGAAGGAGTAGGAGCCTTTCAAAATTTCTGACCTTTAACTGTAGTGTTCCTGTCAGGAAAGTCAGCTTAATGTTTCAAATGTCAAAACCCACAGGAGAAAGTCCTCATTCCTGCAAGTTTTGCCACTACTGAAACACTGTTTCTGGCTTAGTTTTAGTGCTCTTGTTTAATAAGGTGATAAATGAGCAGGGGATCGTAAACCTAATTTAATCAACACCAAACTCACTGAGGCATATATGATTTGTGATGACAAATATGAAATATCGTTATTATGTAACAAAACACAAAACTGAGAAACAATTCTCCTTTCCATGTCAGACAGAAATTGAAAATGGTTTGAAATATTGAACTAATAGTTATGAACATCGCAATCCTCCAGGGTCTTTTTATGATACTTTATCATATCTCCAGGATTTCAGATTCTACACAGAGCTGCTTACAGGTAAAACAAATGCTGGAGGCAATGTGTTTAAAAACATCCTGCTCGCTGGGCTTTTTTTTTTTCATTTGCTTAATATTAGTAAGAGGTAATGTTAGATGGGATAAAAAACAATTTAAAGCCTCCTCAGCCTGGTTGTGTAGACAAAGTTGGCCATACTGACAAAAAAGTATCTTGTTCACAAGTGATGGGAGAAGGGAGCGGGAGATTGACAGGGGCATCGGGGCTGGGTCTGCACTGATGTGGACGCTGCACCGGTCTGTTGTGGTGAAGAGGGAGCTGAGTGTGAAAGCGAAGCTGTCGATTTACCAGTAAATCTACGTCTGTAGCCTCACCTATGGTCATGTGACTGAAAGAATGAGATTGCGAACACAAGTGGTAGAAACAAGCTTCCTCTAAAGGGTGGCTGGCCTCTCCCTTAGAGATAGGGTGACGGGTGCAGCCATTCAGGAGGGGCTCAAAGTAGAGCTGCTGCTCCTCCACATTGAAAGAAGCCAGTTGAGGTGGTTCGGGCATCTGACTAGGATGCCTCCTGGGTGCCTCTTGGGTGAGGTGTTCTGGGCATGTCTGAGAATGCCTTACTCAAAGAATGCTTCCTCAAAGTACGCTGACTGTCTTCCTTAGTCCAAAGACATGGATTTTGGGTTAAATGGCAATTCAAAACTGGCACCGAGTGTGGATGTTTAACTGTCTCTCAGTGTTGGCGCTGTGATTGATTGCTGACTAGATGTGCCAATGGCATCAGCCCCACCATAACCATGAATTGGATAATGGTTCAGAAAATGGATGACTTTAAGAAAACTTCTCATTTCTTTTAAGTTTGAAGCTGGTTAATCCTCCTCTCTGTCACTTGCAACCACACATTTAACATCACAGGGTATAAACCCTGGATAACACGCTTAGGTAAAGTCTACAGAAATGTAGACTTACAGAAAGTGTGCAAAAAGTGCTGTCTGCCACAAAGTAGACTGACAGTATGACAGCCTAACTCTTTACAGACTTAGCTAGAATCTTAAAGTGTGGGCCCTGGGTTGGTGCCCATGTGCCTGTTAGGACCTTGGGTCATTCCATGTCAACTGAAAAATGCTTCCATCCTGACCATCTCTGATTTCCTCAAAAAAGAAAAAAAAAACAACCTCCAAATAAATAAATATAAAATTCAGGTTGGGGGCACACACTTCTTAATAGGAAAAGTACCAATTAAAACTACTCAAATCAGATAAATGGTCTTGAAGATATTCGCGTTTGAAAGTGAAAAAAAAAGAATGTTTGTGTGATGTTGCAAAACATGACTTTGTCTAAAAACTTCAATCTGAAATGTCTAGAAAGATTTGGTGCCTGGTCGTAAGATCTGCCTAACTTTCCCAAAATGAATTTTTGAAAAGTTCATATTTTTGTTTACAGGCAGCATCCACAGCCGGTCAGATTGTATATTCTAATTTCAACCCTCTATCTTTGAAATAGTTCTGCAGACTATAGTTTCCACAGACCTTCAAATATGGTAGTGCAGGCATACTATCAAAATTTAAAGCAAATTCAAGCTCTCAGAATTTAATGCTGAACTTCTGCTACACTTTTGAAATACCATAATCCTGGAGTAGTCCAGGATAGTCTAGGAAATATGTGCAGGGCTTTGTTGGATTTTTTCCTATTTCTTGAGGACATGACTTTTAGATATTGTTCATCTGCTGTTGATAGTTTTTTTTTTTTGGTCTACCATGTCTTTTTTTGTCCTCCAGTTTTCTCAAAATGGACACACTGCACACCACACTGAGATAAGCCAAGTTGTGTTTTTCTTTAGATTCAACTAAACAAATAGGAAGGCATTATGTGTTTTTTTTTTTTGGTGACAGGCTGCTAATAACAAAGTTCCTAAAGATACTGTTTAAAATTGGTTCTTTGCTAAGTCATCTGCTATGTGTAGACACAACACTGGTTGAGCTGGATGCCTTTTTATACTTGTATCATTCATAGGTCAGTGTTAAGCGGCTTAACAACCAAACAAAAAGATGTATTCTGAAAATGGTGAGGAACTGGACTGGACTGAAAATGAATGAAAAAGCAGCCAACTTCTTCAGAAAGCCTGAAGACCAGTTTAAAAAAATTACAAGAAAGCCTGGATCCTTAGAAGCAAAATATAAAGACATGAAAGGCTGCTCAAGAGTTCTGCACAGTACTATAGATGAGAGCGGAAATGCTCTGAGACACTGGCAACATTATCACATTTGAAGGAAGAAGGAAGAACAAACTAAAAATTGGAAACCGTTCTGCTCTTCTGTTGGGCTCTGACCCAAAACAAACATATGTCCATATGTCCACACTCACTATGCTTGTGCCGAGCTCTTCATCTGTGATGTCCAGAGAGTCTCTGTGCCTGTTAAACCTCCAGCCTGTCCCATCTTCACACGTCCCTTCCCAGCATTTAAGATGAGACACCTGCCGAGTCTGAGAAAGACAGTGCGCTTAAAACTTTTGACACACACACTCAATCTGCATATCTTTCACACATTTACAGTCGACACTTTGTGTTTACCAGGTTCTTATGGGTGGCGTAGAGCTCCTGAAGGATCTGGTCCACGATGGAGTTGGTGAGATAGGAAACCACTGACAGCTTTACTTCTCTGCAGAAGATTGGGTTGGAGAAAAGGGAAACACTGACGGGAAAATGCTTGGTGAAAGTGAGAGCAAATCAATATTCTTCTTAGCAAATTCAGACTTATTGTTGCTGCCTCATCGTCTCACTTACTCCAAGGCTCTGTGAATGTCCTGCGCTGCTCTTTCCATAAGGGCAGTGCGAATGGCAGCGCGAGGGATGGACACACGCTCAGAGACAGATGAGAGGGGTGGGCTTAATCTCTCTGCTGCAGAAGAAGATAGAGGGCAGAGCTCGCGACAGAGAGACACCATGGAGTCGACGATCACCTGCAATCGATGCCAGGTATTGGTGACTTTGTCATCTGTTATGGATCACAGTGTCAAAAAAAGAAAAATAAAGAGGCTGTGCGATGTACCTGCAGCTCCTTGTCGGCAGCTTTGGCAAGTTCACCAGCCAAAGAGTCCAGTCTCTGCCGCACCGGCCCATCCACAGACAGCACATGAGCCAGCTCACAGAGTGAAGGGTAGAGCTTGGAGCACCACAGAGAAGGGATTCATTCATATTCAGCGTGACAAAAATGCAAATACTACACTTACACATTTCACATCACTCACAGCACGAGAATTCCTCGCCTCTTTTAGAACTTGTTTTGCAGCTTGAATCTCCTCCAGCTCTCCAACGCCCCGCAACAAACACACCTGCTGCTGGACACGCACACAGAGGCGCTCCATCACCTTGGAAACAGACAGGCGGGGGAGTGTTACAAGTGCAAACACTCATAAATAGAGCTCAGAGACACGCTGATGAGTGCTACCTGTTCAGCAGTGCTGGTGACCAGGCCCTGATGCAGCCGCAAAGCCTGCCTCTGAGAGAAGCGCTGAGTCTGGTTGTTCCTCACCAGAGCACGCTGGATCTGCATGGCAAAGCGTCAGGATACAGTCGCAATTATAATCTGGCCATGAAAACATGACGAGCACATAAGAACATGACGACGCAAGATGTAGACTGCAGCGGAGGGGCCAAAGTGCAAAGAGCCAGGTGGTGGGTGCTGTCATTTTACAATAAAAACATTTCAGAGTCCCAGTATCTCAAAAGCATATTAAGGCTAAGATGATTGCAGACTCCTTCTTTAAGCTTTAGAGGTGTCTCCCAAAAGCTCTTAGAAATGAACACAGGCTTCCATCAAGTGCCTTTGTCTCGCTCCTATCCCCTACAGAGTAATAATTACAGTAATAACTAAAATGCCACTTTCCCGATGTTGTTTGAGCTTCCATATGTCTTCATAAACAACTAAAGAGAAAAATAAATGAACAAAAGTATTATTCACAATTATTTATCACTGTCTGTCTGTCAGCAGTGCAAACAGAATACATTAAGAGGCTCTTTATGGTAGATGGTTGCACTCAAACTTAAGTGCTGTAGAAGCTTAAGAAAACATGAAAAAAAATGCTCTTTCACAGTTAGGCTTAAGATATTCTTACTTTCCCTGTGAGCTTGTAGGACATGATCATCTTAGACACATGAAGCTTTTATGGAAACCTTGTCTTTTCTTAATGATTGCACGAACCTCACTGTTTAGTTTGGAACTGTACAGATTTCTTTAGAGGTTCAAATTTTTAATCAAAATTCTTCTTTGATTGCACAAAGTTTAACTGAAATACCTCATAAAGCGGGGGAAATCACTATTTGATGCTCCTGATTGTAATCATTATGTGTATAAAGCACACCTGTCCACAGAATCAATATCTTGCATTCAAACCTCTACACCACCACGGGGAAGACCAAAGAGCTGTCAAAGGACGTTAAGGACAAGATTATAGACCTGCCTGAGACTGGAATGGGCCACAATTGACCTTAGTCTGGAGTGCCAAGCAAGATCTTGCCTCATGGGGTGAGGATGATCACGAGAAAGGTGGTGGAAACACAGTCAAGCATGGTGATAGAAACATTACGGTTTGGGGCTGTTTTTCTGCTAAGGGTACAGGACAACTTCACTGCATTGAGGGGCC
The DNA here is from genome assembly GCA_024447675.2 of Pterophyllum scalare. Lineage (NCBI taxonomy): Eukaryota > Metazoa > Chordata > Actinopteri > Cichliformes > Cichlidae > Pterophyllum > Pterophyllum scalare. The sequence continues at coordinate 21,256 of JAMQGT020001957.1, forward strand.
AGTGGATGAGGCCATGTACCGTAAAATCTTGTACAACAACCTCCTTCCCCCAGCCAGAACACTGAAGATGGGTCGTGGTTGGGTCATCCAGTATGACAATGACCCAAAACATACTGACAAGATAACAGAGGAGTGGCTAAAGAGGAAGCACAGTCAGGTCATGGAGCAGACTAGCCAGCCTCCAGACCTCAATCCTATAGAAAATCTGTGGAGAGAGCTGAAGCTTCGAGTTGCAAAACAGCAGCCAAGAAACCTGAAGGATTTAGAGAGATTCTGCAAAGAGGAGTGGGCCAAAATCCCTCCTGAGATGCGTGCAAACCTGGTGACCAGCGTCTTGCGGCTGTGTTTGCCAAGAAGAGTTTCGCCACCAAGCACTAATTCATGTTTTGCTTTGGGATGAAATACTTACTTCAGTCAATGACATGCAAATCAGTGTCCTCACAACATAAATCACCACACGGCCTGGTTTTATTTCTGTCTGTTTCTTTATCCCCGTTTAAATGTTTGCTTGCTGGGTTTATTTAAAAATAAAGCACACGCAAAAAAAGACGTGTAAATTAATTTATAATCTTTATGTAATTTATTTATTTTTTGATATTCTGTCTCTCTCCATTAAAATGAAACTACCATTAAAATAGACACTGTTCATTTCTTTGTAAGTGAACAAACTTACAGTTTCAACAAAGGATCGAATAATTAATTAAATAATTCTCCCACTGTATTTGCTTCCTCTTCACTCTTATTTTGGATACTTGTCTACAGCCCTAAACATCTGCTCATTTGTGATCTCAAAGCGTTTAATGAATTACTACTAGACTGCTTTGAGGGGCTGGGTTATCTGTAACAACTTGCAGATATTTGGTGTTGCTTGACATCTCTTCACCCCACCATCTCTCAGAACATTGATGGAGAAATACTGCTAGTTTTTTTTTTGTTGTTTTTTTTAAAATCTTCCCAGTTTTAAATATTTCTTGAATTAATGTAATGCTGGTATGTCTCTGGTGCCAACCTTGGTCAATGCCTGCTCTGTCCTCTCAGGGGCACTGCGGTATGCCTGGCTGATGTCACTCAAGGGTAGAGGCATGTACTGTAAGGTGAAATTACTGAGAGCAGAAAGCAGAAAAGTAGGCAAGGGACAAGTTATTGAACAAGATAGTAATGGACTAAAAAGAGAAAATAAAGTGGGTTACAGATTCCAGGGTTAGTTAAGGTTAATATCCCCACTGGACAGAGCTCATCCTAAAATATCTTTCCTGTGCCATTTAGTGACTGAGTAATACTTTGATCCTTGCAACCATGTCATTCTTTGCCTAAAGGAAAGTCTGGACCATTTAAGATAGGAAAGTGGAAAACAACAATTTGCTCAGCTCAGCAACATGGTTAAATGCTCTTAATCACACTTTTAAAACATTTCTTAAAAATAGGTCTTGGAGCAGATGTATAAGACATGCTCTTATTCATTGATTAGAGCCCAGTGGGCATATATACAGAATAGATGTTGATGATTTTTTAAAATTTTTTTAACACTCTTACTGTTCAAGCGCTCGGGCCACATCGAGAAATCCTGCTGCGGAGGTGTTGTTGCGATCCCATGTCACACTCCTGCAGGGTAAGGTCAGAGTTGCATAGAATACAAACTTCCACACAGAACACAAGTTGCTGCAAAGACTGCAAAAAAAAAACTTTGCACTTAACAGTCTTTCCTTCACCTGAGTGTCGTGTTGATTTGAAGGGCTTTGCTCAGCATTTTTGCTCCAATGTCTTCCATGCTATTCCCGCTCAGGTCCACTTTTCTCAGGCAGGTGTTGCTACCCAGGGCATTGACCAGCACGGTGCCCCGAGAACGCAGGCGTGAGTCGCAGAGGGACAAAGACTGAAGGGCCTAGAGAGGGAGGGGGCACAAAAATGGAAGACTCGTGTGAGAAGACAGCCAAGAGGGTAAAGTGCAGAGGTGAAATTTACTGAATAGTGATTTGACTTCTTGTCAGCACGACTTTACATGCTGTTTGCATGAATTATTTACAATATGTGCAGTGATACAGACACTGGGTCTACAATGTTAACAAAGCAAAAGTAATAATTGATGAAACAGTGACACATCTACAGTGAAACGCAATGCAAAAATTATGTGTGCAGGAATCTGTGTAGCATTTTAACTGTAAGCAGAATACAGACTGCAATGATCTGCAAATGATTTAAATCATACTTTTAATTGAAGACAGCATAAAGGAAGTTGACATATGAAATGGCAAAGCTGAGAAATGTTATTGTTTTTTGAAAAAAAAAAGTTGTATAATGATTCTGCTTTCGGTAAAACAAAACATTATTTATTGTTTGAATAAATTAATTAAATTAAAGTCAATTAAGTTTATACGTTTTCCTTTCCAGAATATGATGAATTTTTATGTCTCTGCAGCTGATTTGTGATTTTCTATTTCTAGTGTTTGCCATCAGAACACCATACCCTACAATTTTTATACATATTTTAATTACTCACACATTCCTCCTCTTGTATGAGTTGAACTAGCTTCTGCAAGACTTCATCCAGAACCCTGCAGACACAAACCGTGGAGACAAACACTGAGACAAAGCAGGATGAGCTGGGTCGAGTCATCTTCTGCTGCCTGAGGAGTGGCAGCCACTTATGAAAACAGAAATAAAATAACAAATGTGTATATTCAAGCTGGCATATGCAGTCCAACCATGCTTGCACACACATCGGGTATATCCATAGGGTATATCCATAAATAGATGCAGTAAAGCGTGACAGAGAGTGCTGACAGCACCTGTTTTTGATATTGAAGTTCTTGCCCAGATGAAGGTGTTTGAGGGACGAGTGTCTGGAGAGGGCTGGTAGTACTGTGAGCAAGTCTGCATCGAGACCTGTCAAAACAAATATGCGGGTGCACGCGCAACACACACACACACACACACACACACACACACACACACACACACACACACACACACACACACACACACACACACAGAGCTCAACATGGTAGGACCCATCAGCAGCCCACACCAATCTCAGCTGCCCGAAGACAAAAAGTCAAGGTCACGGTGGGATGTGCGGCAGCGTGCCACTGTACCGTTGTCGGAGATATCCAGAGTGGCGATGGAGGAGACTCTGGGGAAGAGTTCCTGGATTACAGCAGCTCCTGCAGACCTTAGCTGGAGAAAGATAGAGACAGATGGGAAAACTAACATGTGCACAGCCATGAATCAGAGTCATTTTAACTCCAGTCTTTGGGGAATTGTTCCATTTTTCCGCAGTGGGGCAAATTTATGGATTTATGTCCGTGCAAGCTTTGCTTTGTTTGTGATCTGCAGCAGTTCAGCTCAAAGACAGAGAAAACCCTTTATGCTTCAGTACACAATCCTCTGTACTGTTTAGCATAGCTTTTTTTAAAAAAATTTACATAAAATATAAAATACTACCGTTTGTGACCTGGTTAAATCTAGTAAAATAAGTAAAATACATTTATAGTTTCAAATGAACAATTTTTGACAGTTGACAGCCATATTTCATAGCTGACACTTCTGTGACAGTTATTCAAATATGGACCTAACTACAAGTACAAGATATAATTTGGAGGTACTTATCCTCGGAGTACATCTACACTTCAGTCTAAAAATATTGATTATAGCTGCTTGCAGTAAATGATCTGAACACTTTCACTATGTTAGGCTTGACTAAACTCCCTTTCAGAATGCTTTTAATGTCCAATTATCAGTGAATTTCCCACATTTTGGGTGAGGAGAAAATTTTTTGGATTATCTCAACCTCATCTGATGCAAGATATACACTCTGATCTAAATCAATCCAGCTGCATATACTGTAGAGGCCACGAAGGCCTGAAATTTTCTTGCACTATACACTTGTCAATGCAACTGAAAGCATAAAGTTAAAGCTCATGTCAGTACTGTCTATTTGGTTCAGAGTGCTTCAAAATCACAGGCGATCTATAGTTCAGTACTGCGCCTGGACACCTCCTGTGTTGAAATCCAGCGTAGATGTGAAGATGAGATCTCACCTCACAGCCGCTGATGTCCAGATGAAGGTCATTGATATGAGGATTGGAGGTTAACCCTGTGAGGAGAGCCCTGTGGAGCCAGAAAGACGAGAAGTGACGGACAAGTAAAAGACAAGGAGAGGGAGTATTAAAGGTTTTGCTGGCACAGAGAAATTCAGATAAAAGGGAGAATATTTGGATGGAGAACTAGAGGCGACATGGTAGGTACCGCAAAACATCAGGGGGCAGCTTCATAGAGGCCAGGCTGACATGAGTGAGGCTGAAAGCTGAGCTGAAAAACTGACGGAACAACGGCAGCGTATCCTTCACTTTCCTATTGGATTAAAAAAAAAAAAAGGCAGAGGATCAAAGAGAGGAGATGTAAAGGTGAAGAGATAATACAGAGAGTGGGATGGGATGAACCCGACCACACACACACAGGAGATGAAGTCACATTGTTGACATGCCTGGGTAAATTTGAGTGCAGAGCTGAGTGTAGAGTACTGACAAAGAATGAGAAATATGAGTGAATATTGCTTTGGTGTAAGAGGAGGGAGCGAGTGGGGTCAAATGATAGATAGCTCTGCTTAAATATTCATAAGTCTTATCTATGCAGACACTGCTGAGAGTTCTGCTTTTAAACGGCAGCAGACACTCCCACAGAGCGGAAACACAATGTTCCAGTGATTCCCACAAAGCACATTTCTGATTTCCCATTAAGCAAGAAATTAAGATAACGACTGACCAAAAAAAAAAAGAACTGCTAAAGAAATAAATGGTAAACGAATGACACGAGCGGAAAGATGATGCCTTTGAGGTAAAATAGGGATGATATCTTCCCAGATTTGGATTTGGAGCTGCATTTATTGTTTAGGTAATCTTAAAGATATGACTAACCTGTGGGAGAAGGAATTTTTGGAAAGATTCAGAAAGGAGAGATCAGCGCAACACCCCCTCAGAAGAGCCCCAAATAGCTGCGTGACACACAGGGTGGAAACGGTTAATTTGGGCTGAGAATCGCACGGAAAGAGAAATGCATTTCTTTTTTAACATTGCACATGCATTAGGGATGCGCAGATACTGATGGCAACGCCGCTTATTTTGTTTGGTTTTTTTGTTTGTTTTGCAGAAATCTCAGTTATTAAAAAAAAATAACTTTCAGCATGTCATTGCATACTCTTTGAACATTTAGTCAGCCGAGAATTAAAGTGAAACCGCAGAAAATCACTGGCCGATGCATCCCAAACATACGCATTTGATCACATTCACACATTAAATACTCACTGAGTCAACACAGCAGTCTGTGCCCGATAGATCCAAGTGGACCAGGCAGTTGGGCTGAGACAAGAAGAGATAAAGGTTCTGTGAACAGGTCGAGAAGAAGAGAAACATCATATTAGGCTGGAAAAGTGGAGAATAAATGGCGCAGCGTGTATTTGTGTTTCTGGATGGGTTGTGCTTTCTGACCGATGCATCCTCTCCCGAGAGGACCCCGGGGTTCTTGCTCAGGTCCAGGTGCAGCAGGGAGTTAGAGTACTCATCGCTGGAGCACAAAGCCTGAGACAGAGACACCACTCCTGAGAGAGCGAGCGTGAGGGAAAGGGGAGTAGGGAGCCGAGGGACAAAATGAAAAAAAAGAAAAGAAAAGCGAGAGTTGGTAGTTGTACAATATTAAAAAAGAGAGAAAGAATGCTCTCAAAACATTTTGTGTCTTTAAATTATTCATAAACATCTTGTAGCAGCAGGTATCAGTGGGTGTTATGGGAAGTAGTGCAATTCAATGTAATATTTAAATTCTCCACTGGGTACCCTGTAAGATGAGACAGTAACAGAAGGCACGTTGCCTGCAGGGCAGCACAAGACATTGTAAGTCAATATGGAGTCATAGCGAGGCAAAAACATAAAACAAAACTCTACAGAAGAAAATTATCTGGATATAAAGTCTGAAGACTTCATATCCCCTCACAGTACGATCTAACCCGAGTTATGAGAGCTGCAGGTGACTCAACTTGTCTTCTTCCTGAGCTTGGTGAGTAACAGCCTTTCCTTACTTTTATTGAACTCAACAGATGGGAATAAGAAATGAAGGAAAAAAAGGGTGGCAGGTCCTAACCTTTGGAGGTGAGAGAGGTCTTGGAGAGGTTGAGGAGACGAAGTCCTTTGCTGAGGCGACACACTTGCTGGATTAAGTTGGACACACCTGCAGCATGCACACAAGAGATCTATATAGTGAGTCACAGAATTTTTTCGTCACTTGAAAGTAATTTTTAACTCTAACAGCTGCACCTGCTTCTGAGATAACAGACTGAAAACGAAGGACTGTTTTCTTTCACTGTTTGACCCAACAGACCCTTTTTGGGTAAGATTTAGATACAGAGCAATAAGAGTCAGTAAAAATAGGACTGTCTTTCTTTATCACATCAAACACTGGCTTGAGTTCTTCTTCACAGCCAAACAGTAAATTTGACAAAAAAGAGGTCGATGTTTCACAATACCTTGGTTATCCAGTGAGTTGTGGGCCAAGTTGAGGGAGTGGATGACAGAAGCAGGATTCTCTGAAAGCGCTACTGACATCTTCTGCGGGAAGTCTCTGTAAAACGCGTACACAGTTACTTACAGCTGCTTAAGGACTGCAACTTATTTTCCATTATTGGCCATTATACAGAAAATGTCCTTCATATGTCTATAAATCACTTGGTTTATAAAGGATAAGTGCCCATCATGATGTCTTGAAATTTATTTTTTTTTTTTGTCTGACTTGTGCTGCATTCCCACTACAAGCTACAAAGCTACAACAGCCATGCATGGCCAGCTACAATGTTGGTAGTGTTGCTCCAGTACTTGTCCACATCGTCCCTGGGGTTGTGTATGTGAGAGGGGACATGAACACATGCAACAGTTGATGTTTAACCATATTACCGCAGAGCTGAAAAAGATGAGGCCAGCTCAACTTTTTGGCATTAACTGTTTAGGGATTACAGCCATTTTTATACACAGTACCCCATTTTCAGAGGCTCAAAATTTATTGGACCAACTAACATAATTTTAAATATGAGAATTGTTTTTAAAACTTGGATGCAAGTTTGCAGTAAGTGACTGCCTGAAGTCCCAGGCCATCACCGAATGCTGTGTTTCTTCCCTTGAGATGCTCTGCTAGGGCTTTGCTTCACCTGCTGCATCTTTGTGGGTCTCTCTGCATTCAGTTTTGTCTTCAGTAACTGAAATTAATGCTCTATTATGGTGAGATCAGGTGACTGACTTGGTCCTGTACACTTCAGAATTCATCCTGCTGCGTCTCTCTGCAGTCACGTGATCAATCAACATTAGCGACCCAGTTCCACAGGCAGCTATAAGCGCTTCATGCCAAACATTGCCTTTACCATGTTGGCGGGGTATGTTTCAGATCATGAGCAGTTTCTCTCCTTCTCCATACTTTTCTCTTTCCATCATTCTGGTACAAGTTAATCTTGGTATCATCCATCCAATGACCACCACTAATTACAAAAGGGTTTTCTTGACCAAGGTGCTTCTGAAACCAGCCACTTAAGTTGTCTTCTGTGGACTTGCGGGCCTTTTGGTGATGCTTCTTTTTAAGAATGCAGTAGATCGTTCATTTGGCCACCCCTAAATTTTTTGGTATCTCTGACTGGTTTAATTTGATTTTTCAACCTAACAATAGCCTCCTTGACTTTTGGTGGCATCTCTGTGGACCTCATAATAACAGTTCCAATGAACAGCTACCAAAACAAATTCAACCCTAACTGTATTTGTCACATGATACAGCCGTTACGCAGCATCAGGTCGTAGTTACAATGTGGGTTTGAAAATAAAAATCCCTTGTAACAAGATACTTCTTTACTGGTAGCATGAACATAATGTAACAGTCTAAAACATAAAGATATTCAATGAAATTCAACTGAAACTGCAGCAGTTCAAATGACTGACAAAGCCTGGGGTGTCATAATGAACTTAAACACTCCATTTACAGAGAAGCATTTAAGAACTGCAGAGACTTAGCCTCGCACTTTCATTAAGTTGAAAGAAAATAAGGCCAAGACATTTTCACTGAAGCATCAGAGGCCGATGTATCCTGACTTTAAATTCTTAGCATGGGCCAAGATCCCCCCCCCAAAAACAAACAAACAAATAAAAAAAAAACCCCACCACAGTTCACAAAACACATTTTAACTGTCTTGTTGGTTAGATCTCCACTGTTCAGTAAATGCTGTCATTTGCATTGAAAGTCTTCTGTTGAAAGGTCAAGCCAAGATAACATTAATGATGTGAAAGTGCCGGAGTACCCTTTTCAGGACAGTTGATATAAAAGTGAAAGCACAAAAAGCAAATGAAAGGCGCTACTCACGATTTTAACCCGGCATTCTCCAGAGTGATCTCTTCAAGGCTGGAGGATTTGCTGACTGTGTGCAGGACCTGCTCAGTGACCTCTGACCCCTGATGCAATGAGGACATATTGAAACCCAGTTTGGCGACCCTTCAGAAATACATTAAGCTGTAACAGACAAGTTTATACTTACAATGCGCAGGTCTTTGCAGTAGAGTTTAGTGAACCAGGTGTTGTAAGCCATTGATGCAACAATCACTGCCAGATCCCTGGAAAAGGGAAAAATTGAATAAACAAGGTACTATATTTTTTCGGTAATATTGTTCGACCGCCCTTCGTTCCTCACCTGCTCTCCAGGTGGCTGAAGTCCAACAGGTTAAACTCCCTGTTGTCCTGAGAGTGATAGATGGTGTCCACATCCTAGGAGCGACATCATCCATGAGCCTGTTTGCTGCAGTGTATGACCCCTCATATTGTGCACAGTCATATATGTAACACTCAAACACACTCACAGTAACACAGGCACAGTCCCACAGCTCTTACCCACTGCACTTCCTCCTTGCAGCTGATGCCATTATAGTCGCACAGAGCAGCATAAGTCTCTGAGAAGCCTCCTGAGAGAGGCAGGGGGAGGAACAAACAGAGGAGGAAAAAAGGAGAGATGATGAGAACAGCTGCTTCCTTCAGCGGTAAAGGGAAAGAAAAGGGAGGAAAATGCACACAGAAACATTTGTCCAAATTATCAATCTTTTATATGTGTGACAGCACTAAAAAGAACATCTGGGAGACCATTTGTGAAGTATGTGTGCCAACTTCCTCTTGAGTCAGCCAAGTGGTGTACACGTGCTCATATCTGTGTGTGAGTGCATGTGTATGCATGCGTGCAGATTCCCGTGTTTGATGATAACGTCTCTTTTACCACAGGCCCTCTGTGTCTCCACTGAAGTCTCAGAGCTGGGTGAATACTTCCTGCTGCCCTCCGAAAGGTCACTGTCTGAATGACAGATGGAAGGGCTGCAAACATGAAAGAAACGCAGATACTGTAAGGAATCATTTATCTTTTGATAATTGCACAAATAAAGGTCATCCTTCTTTAAACTTTCTGATTTTTCACCACTGCACAGACGTGACAATTTATTCTCATTTTATCTTGAGAGACAGTGACACTTACGCAAAAATGGAGTTGTTGAATATTCGAGAGAGGGCAAAATTTATATGGCTGACCACATGATTGAGGTGTTCGCGTGATTCAAACCTCAGGGAGTAACTGGACTTGTCAGTGTCGATAACAACCTGTGCATAAAATAAAAATGCCTGTAAGAGAGTGAAAAGTATTGTGGCAGTGGCAGGAGGCAGTTGAATCTTATATTTCGCTTATTAAATAACTTGACTATGATGGGAAAAATTTATCCTTTCCATAAGCACATAGCCAAGTTGGCCTTTATAACTGATATTGCACCTTAATCTCTGTTATGCTGCAGCATACTTGATGACCACTGACCTGGAGATTCCTATGAGTTGAACCCTTAAGAGCCCCTAAGGTCTAGACTGTAAGATCTTTCTTGCTTTTCACTACAGTCATTTTCACGCACTCACTGTATCTCCAAACTTTTTAGACATGTAAGAAAGCAAACGTCTGAATCAGTCAGACTGGTCCTTACCCTGCCAGCTCCCTAGTACACAGTCTGCATAATGTAAAATTGAGCCAGTGTGAGAATAGTGAGTGGGTCATTTCAACCTCACTGCAGAAAACTCCTCTGGTATTTTTAGTAGGGAAAATCAGTCTGAATTGGAGAATCTCCTGTTGTGCACTACAACATCCAGACTTGATTAATTACCACGAGTTCAGTGTGGAAACTGTCATCACATGGGTCGTAATTTGTATTTTAGTTAGGCCCACTACAGTTAAAAGAAGATTATTATTTCCATCTGCAGTAATTTATGTTTGGTGGCATGGCTTATTCTGGGACCTACCAGCTCTTCCATGAACATACATAAGGAACATAAGCCAAGGAGAGCATTAGCAAGACCACAACGCAGAACACAGTAGTCATTAATCAGACACATCATTAATAGGAACTGGGGTGGAGCTGGGTTATAAGGCAGCTTGCAGAGGTGCAACAACTGTGCTAAAACAGCTTGAAAAGCACACCCTATATGGGATTTGCTAATTGGTTGAGTAGAGGAGTATCAACTCTGCTATCAGTTGATATGGGCTGGCAGTGAGATCGGCTGACCTGCTGAAAATGCAGCTAAGCTTGTTTGCCTAAACTAAAGTTATGCTTGATTATTTGTACTGAACATCAGTATATTTTCTTTTTCCCTCCCAGCGGGGGTTGCTGTTTACTCAGTTCAGTGTAAGCTAGCAATGGCTGATTAAACTTGAGACTAATGGTGAATCGTTTACATTGCTGTCTGGTGAGGCTGACTTCACTTCACCTCCTTCTTTGCTCCTAACTAGTCATGAACTTGACCACAGTTATCAGAGTCACTAGACTGATATCTGTGAATTGACTCTGTTTCAAACTGCAATTTTGCTGTGGCACTGGACCTTAGTATGGAAAGAGGGGAGTCACTTTTCCCTGAGGCATGATGCAAAATAAATAGGGGGCTCATCCAGGATCACTCACACCACAAGCCCTAATACCTTACTCCTAGAGATAACAGCAAACTTTCCAAACTGTGCAACACACTCCTTGCTGTGTAACAAACAAGCTTTTATATCCTTCAATGTAATACCACCTCCTGAGCGGAGCTAAAATCTAGATCCAGGGACCAGCCTTCAAAGCGGGGCTGTGGAAGAGTTTGGAGGAAAAAAAGCAGATCTGGCAAGAATTCTGTGGTTACAGGTAATCAAGTTCCTGTAGTAGCAAAAGAAGCCTTTTTAATCGCACAAGCAAAGGATTAAATAAAAACTGGGAAAAAGTTAACAGGAAAGCTCTTACGGTCACAGTGGCTGTTGTCTAAAATGCTTTTGTCTTGCCTTGAAGGCCAAAGTGATGTAACTGCATCATTATACAACTGCAAAGACAACTTTGTTGTAAAAGTGCAGTGGAGTGCATACGGAGTTCAATGTTAATGTAAAAATTCACCTGGTGTTCAGGTTGAGAATTCAAAGCTCGAATTTCCAAGAAGTTGAATGTGGTTTCTACCTGTAGTCAGAGACACACAGTTGACGTTTCAGCTGGTACGAACCTAAGAGCCTCAAACTGCACATTAACGTAAGAGTGTGGCAAGTACCTTAGCGGGAATCTTTGGCGCCAGGAAATAGAGGCGCCATGTTGTGAGAACCTAGAAAAAGGAAATAAAACAAATTGAATCAAGACACTTGAAAAGTTCACTGCACAGTCATACTCCCGGGGAGAAAACAGTCCCAGGGGTTTCCATGGTAATGGAATATTCATCTGCTCATCCAGGAAATAGCTGTCTATGTCAGGGATACGCTGTCAAACATTAACAGACTGACATCTTAAATTCTGAGAAATGGTGGCATGCTGCAGTGTTTTAATCACAATCAAGCAAAATTTTACTAACATTATATTACTTCTGCTGCAGGTAAAAATGACAGTGGCTCATATATTTAGTTTGAGACTGCAGTGTGCCTTTGGGCCCAGCAGGCAATCTCTTCTGGTCATTTAGCATCGCTCCAGGTCTTTAATATGAGAACCACCAAATTTCAAGTCTAATAGATGTCTTCTGTACCCTTCGCATCATAGGATCTGTTCTACACACAGAAATGCGGGTTATGCTGGGTCATAACATCAAATTAGCTTTTTTGCTTTGCCATCTCTTCTAATTTGGTGTGTGCATTCGGAGGCATGTTGGATCATTTTTAGTTCAATGCAAAGTTGATGGGAGTTTGGATGTGACTGGAAATTTAAAAACAAATCCAGAGCTTGTGTGCGTATCTCCATCTGAACGTGCACACACAGCATTTCTGTGCATGAACCCACTTATTTTTGGCTTGGAAACGCTTATGTCACACAGCTCTTGCATAAATCTGATTCTGTCCCGGATTCTTCTTCATGAGAAACAGTTTCTTTCGTTTATGTTTTTTTGCAAAAATGTCAGTGTCTCCATCCATCAAGGCGAACAAAGAATGGTGATTCTTTGGCATTTTGCAGCTCTCCACCAGCCCCTGAGTACTGCCCTCTGCTCTTTTTCTTCTCCTCTTCTGCTCCGTCGCTTCCAATCATTTACTCCATTCTCTCTGATGGGCCTGCTAAAACACTCCCTGAGGACAAAGCCCCCCCCCCCAAACCCATGCCCATGTGGCTCTCCCCAGCGAAATAAGTAATTAAATTACAGCTCGCTCACGCCACTGTTATGTTTTTTGGAGATGGAAGCTTGACACAGGCCTGTCTGAAGCACACATTGACAGCCTCTTACACCCACACAGCAAGTGAGGTGTTGAAAATGAAATCATTCAAAATTCAAAATGTGCATGTGAGATGGAGAGAGTGAAAGAGAGAGGTGAAGATCTGTGCTTCACTTCAAAGACTGTCTGAAGGAGTTGATTAGAAGGACCAGATTGTATCGCATTACGGTGATGAGTCTGGGTTACGGGTGGTAGTTAAGAGAGTGCTTACAAGTAAACAGAAGTAAATCATGCTGATGCAGCAGGAGAAACACACTTATCAGAGTCTTCCACATCAAAGGGAGACTATACACACACACACTTCACACATATTGTGGCACGATTATGCAGCTACATAACAGATAGTCTAATTCTGTTTTGTTTGACAGTTTTGAGGCCTCTGAAGATAAATTCATGTAAACCGTAGTGACAAAGTAAACCACCAATCACAAAGCAAGCTTTCAACTCCTTACTTCAAACCTTGAACTTCCAATGAAATAGGAACACAATAACTTAACACATTTAAAGTCTCCTCTCTCCCGCCAAATGCTAACCCAGTACATTTGATCAACCTCCAATCTATTTTTCCGTCTACTACGTGCGCCCAGCAGGAGAGAGAACTCTTGCATTCCAGTTCAGCTTTTAAGCGGAAGCAGTAAAGGAAACAAGGATTGGAAAGAGATTATTGGAAAGATGTTTCTGGAAGATAGACATATCAAAGTGCCTGAATATCAAAGGCTGTACATGCAGAAAATCTCCTAACTGCCCATCCTCGCCACATGATGAATCATTACAGCATCCAATGAGTGAAACTGTGCACTACCAAGCTCATTCACTCACTGGGGGAATTGCAGAACAGGCAACAGAGGTCACCAGTGTGTTAAAACTGTATAAAATCTACACCAGTCAGACAAGGAATTGTTTTATATTATGCCTATAAAGACGTACGGTTGCATTGCTGCACTTAATGGTGCACTCAATCAATTATACCTTCTCTGCAGTGTGTGTTCCCCATGTGAATGAGCTCCAGTTTGCATGAGTTGTGTCCTTTTCTGCAAATACAGAGGAAGTGTTATGCATTTCGCAAACACTGACATTCACACAGGGTCCAGTCTGATTTCCTGTCCACAGTGTACAAGCTGATTGCCCCAGATTTTAATCAGATAGCTGGCTCAGTTTCATTCAGTCAAATACAAATTTCATATTTCTGTCCTATATTCTCTCATGAAAGCACCCCAGAATCAAAGGCTGTGAGCTGTGCGCCCCCCCCCCACTGCCTCCACAGGCACACAGGGATCCACAGCCACTCCCGCAGATCCTGTCTATCCAATATTCATCCTGCCAAGCCGCCAACAGCAGTCACAGAAGAGGGGCATCAGCCATAATGCAGTTAGCAAGTGACCAAAGAAACAAGATGTTTGCTGTCGCTGTTAAATAATGAGGATCTTCTGCCTCTGCTGTCACAGAAATCAACACTGTGACAGAGATCTATTAACACTGCAGGGGAAGTTAACATCAAAGTCATAGTACATACATGATGCATGTGTCAGGCTGCTTATGTAGCACCATTATGGCTTTCTTTTTCTTCTGCATCAGCAACCCAGTGTTAAAGCAGAACCCATTCAAACAGCCACGCTCTCAGCGAAGAAACAGAAAGCAGCAACTTACCAGAATTCTGTCCTCTGTTTTGCCATTTTTAGTATCAATCTTAATGCCGCGGACAAACTTTATAGATGATTTATCGATAATCTTCCTGATGCTTTCTGTGGATGACAACATTAACATATGTTACAAGATAATTTCTCTCAGTTTCAGTCTTCTAAAGGAACAAACAACCATATGTGCAAATTTTATAGCTTTTTATATAAAAAAAAAACTGCTTGCAAGCTGTTGTCTTGTAGATTTGTGAATGCTTTTCTATTCTTCCAAAGTCTCTCGCAGAGAGGCTGAGAAACCAGAGACTAATCACAAAGAAATTCTGTCTGCATTTATTTTTGTTAATTACCCCATTGTCTGGTATTAATGTGCACAAATTCTAAAACACAGGCACAGCAAAATCCTACAACAACACCACCACTTTGATGGACATAAAATGAGACATAGTGTTCACTGTGCAGGATTATTTGCAGGACCTCATGTCTGTAGACATTGATTTTTGCGCAGCTGAAGTTGCCTAAAGGGACACAGTTGAAAAATCACTTTCAGAGACCTAAAGCAATAAGAAGTGCTATGACACATTCAAATTAAATGGAGCAAAATGTGCCAAAAACCCCCCACAAACAAACAAACAAAATTAGGACTTTTTTAAAGTTCAGATCGCTATACAAATCAATCTGCGCAACATTATCTGAGGGGTATGTCAGACTTGCCATTTAAACTGACCTGTTGTGGCATTTTAGATGATTAAAAATAACCCAGTGATCTAAATGATTATATGTAATAATATAATATACACTTAACACTGAAGCAGAACCACTGACAGCGCTTCAGGTCGTGCTCCAAAGCACAAAAGCACTCAGTGGGAAGTTACCAGATTTCATGGATTAATTACTAAATGACTGTGATACATAACAATGTTTTGCCTCTGAGGTATTTCCTTTGAGGTATCATCAGAATGGTCCACAATATGCTGCAGTGTTGTTTTCTTCCTCACAGGAGCAACATGACACATTTGAGCATCAGCGTCTGTGATTCACTGAGAACTGTTCCTGTCAAACAGCGTCACTGTCGGTGCTCTGACCCTTGACTTGTATATTCAGCACACAACATGCCTGATGCGCCAGAGGAAGCATCTTACTCACAGTTTGGGTACACGTAGCACTGACACACTATCACTGAAACATACAGTCGCTTGCAGAAATCACATGATTCAGCATCTCAATTACTCTGGCTGCACAGCATCCCGATTGACGAGTTTATGAGGAAATCGATACAGAGGCTGGGTTGGTGTGATTGGGCGGTGGAGTTTATACAGTCACAATAGACAGTGAAGCCAACATTTCTTTTCATGGCACCATTCATCTGTACTTTTAGGTGCACACGAGGCTTTAGGTGGCCAAGCTCAATTGCAGTTAAGTATGTTTGATCAAGTTATGTACATACTTTACTTGGGTATTTATATTTTATGCCCCATTACACTTCTACCCCATCAAATTTCAGCAAAAATAGAGCACTTTTTATTTTACTACTTTGGTCTCTGATGTCATATGAATGAGCTACCTTTTCCTAAATAAATCAGTCAAGTGTCATGATCCTAACCAGATACACACACTCTTGAAGCATGAACAATAATAATCAAATATTATGACCTGCCTAAAACAAGAGGAGTACTTTTTGACACTTTTAATACATTTTAAACATCAGAGTTAACCACATTAATAGAGCTATGTGAGCTAAAGATTGAGTCCATTCAGATGTAAGAAAGGCTCTTTCAAGTGACCTTGTGCATGCCGGCAGGCCACCGGGTTCTCCACCTGTCAGTCAGTGCAGGAAGGGCAGGATGAGGCGGTGCAGCCGCCCGGCAGGTGGCTGAATGAAGAGGCAGGGATTCCACTGGATTAATCATCACAGTGAGCCTAATAGAGCCATTAGGAGTAATTAACACAGCAGCAGAGTCCCTGCTACCCTGAGCATGTGTGCTGTTGGTGCATGTGCAAGTGCTTCTGTGCGCGTGTATGATATTGAAATCGAGGCAATGCTGTGACTTTGACATATGTAAGCTGTTGCTGTTTGAGGAAAGGGGAGTAAATATTTGTGCATTCTGTCGCGCTGTTGAGTTTGTATAGCTTATGCATTTCTGCTGGCAAGATACGGTGAACATCTGCCTTTATCAGTGCCCCTCTCTTCACTTTCCCACGCACGCGTACACACGCCTGCACGCGTGCAGTCAGCATCAGCGCTCTGGCTGCTTAGGCTGCAGACAAACAAAGATGAAATACTCAAGAGTTCAGGGTTAGAGTCGGGGAAACCTCACTGTGAAATGGGTGTGTTGGTAATAAAAAACGTGCAGGGAACAAGATGCTACCAGACCCACGAGTACACACCATTATTTTCACAACGCCCCTTTTTCTCTTTGGCCTAGGGCTGGGGTTTTTTTTATTTATTTTTTATTACCTGATCTACCCAGAGAGGGCAGGCTTAAAGCTAATTTCCCTCCACTAAATAATTAATTTGCAGTTTAACTAATTCACATGCGCGCAGAAAAGGAAAAGAAAAAAAAAGACGCCCCGGAAATCTTCAGGACTGAATGGAAAGGTGTAGCTCATGACAATCATCCAATGCGTCTGTACGGTCGCAGCCTCCGACAGCCGCGCGCAGAAAAAGCATCAGGAGCCTGACCGCACACGCGCCGGGGGCGACCGCGAGTACACCGCCACAAGACGGGGAGCAAAATAACCAAGCGGCAGTCTTTACCCACCTGTGATATCCTTGTTCACACTCACGAAACCAGAGGCAGTGAGCTCTTTCGAAGCCATGTCTGTTCCTCTCTCCTATTGCCGCCACCCCTCCTCCTCTTCCTCTCCTCCACCTCTTCCCCAATGTGTGTGTGTGTGTCTCTCTCTCTCTCTCTTAGAAATGGACAGAAAGGATGCTCTCTCTCCCAGGCATTCCAGCAGAGTATCCGACTGCCCAACGCGCTTCCTGGAAGAAACCCTTTGGATGTCGGGAGGCTGGATGGTGGGAGAGATGGGAGGTGGAGGGAGTGATGATGATGAGGAGGAGGAGGCGGGCATCACTGTGGGATAATGAGGCTGTGGTTAGCCTACCTGTGAGAGCACACCCAAGTTAGAAATCACAAGATTTCCAAAACCTGTGGAAACATATGCAACACTCAAACTA
Organism: Pterophyllum scalare; assembly: GCA_024447675.2. Lineage (NCBI taxonomy): Eukaryota > Metazoa > Chordata > Actinopteri > Cichliformes > Cichlidae > Pterophyllum > Pterophyllum scalare. The sequence goes on from JAMQGT020001957.1 coordinate 38,810, forward strand.
GATATTATTATGAGAGTTATAAGACCTTATAAAATGTGCAGTTAAAAAAAAGATTCATCCTGTGGGCCTCTGTTTGGTTGTCCCTGGTACCCCACTGAAGAGGCAAGAAATGGGATGGATGTAGGTGGAGCTCATCAAATATTTTAAAGAGCAATGTTTGTTTTCTAACAGTAATAAAATACAATTCATTCTCATTCATATTCTAAACAGTGCTAATGTTCAGCAAAATGACATTTCTTAATTGCACAGCTGAGGCTGATAGAGATCCATGTGGAAATTTAGAGGTCTCTGAAGTTATCACACTTTATTCTGAGGGGGGTCAAGCAAGATTCTAACAGCACTTCAAGTGAAAAACAAGCAAAAACATAAATACCAACCATGGGACGATCATTCACCCTGCGGGGAATATAAATGGAATAGCTACAGTATGCAGATGTTTCACAGGACTAACCTGCAAGTGGCATTACGATAAAGTGGATCTATTAATCTCATTTTTATTTCAGTTTTTATTCTTAGACATTACATGAGACACAGTTCAAAATAATCCTTCTGTATTATTTACTCAGTTCATTCACTTTCTGAAACAAGCCATTTGAACTCTTCTCCCTTTAAGACCACCCTCACTTTATTGTGATTGGCTGCTTCTCAGAAACAGAAGGCTTGGAAAGCAGCTGGGTTGGGCTCTGTGCTTATACCAGATGTGTGCCTGAGATAACCGTATTAGGGATATTCAGACACTCTAACAGTTCAGAGATTAGAAAGGCTTCTGGCTCACAGGGATTACTTGCACATATTGAGCTCATTATTTGAAAATTTGGCCATGTTTAATATGAGCACGAATGTAGCAGCATGTATGTGAGAGAAAATAATGAAAAGCATAATAGATACACTTTCAAACTCCAGAGATCACCAAAGTAATTAGGATTCATCCTTTGGGCACCATGGATATCCATAACAATCTCATATTTGTTGAGATATTTCAGCGTGAACCAATGTTCTGGCTTGTGCCCTGGGCTGACCATAAACTTGCAGACTGGGGGATTGAGAGTTCCCTCAATCAATTTGCCAAAACTTTATCACACTGGATTACAGTGAATATAGAGAAATGCTCCCTAAAGAGAAAAATGAACATCCACGTCACTAGGCAGTGGAAAGAAATGGAGGCTATAAATGGAGCACACAAAAGATAACAAAAGACAGCCTGAATGAGTAAATAAAAATGTGAAAATGCAGGGTTTAAGCATTGGCAGGAGGCTCAAAACAGCCACAGCATGATTTGAGACAGATCAAAGGGAATAAATAAATAAAAATACTTTCACCTCAGCGGCAAGTGTGTAAGGTCAGATGACAATAAAAAAAGAATGAAACAGAGAAAATGAAGCATCTTGCTGATAAATTGGATGTGCTGTGGTTTTAAATCTTCACCTCTCTGCCTTTTTGTCTGTCTGAAGGCTCCACCTGTTAACTAGTTGACAGAGGAAGGAAATATCTCCACCAAGATGGTAATCTCTGTCTGTGGTTTGCTGTGAGTCGGCTGAAACGCCTCCTAAGAGATCCAATTAGTCTCCGTCTTATAGCCTCTGAAAGAAAACTGCAAAATAACTCTGGACTTCTGAAATATACATCATATTAACTGTGGAAAGCTCCAAATCTTTTTCTTTCTTTTTTTTTTCTCCATTTTTTCCTTTATTTCCCCCCAAAGAGCAGCAGAGGAATTGAACATCTAATTCTGAACATTCAATTCTCGACAGAATGAACATCGTCCTTATCTTCCCATTGCTGGGTGAGTATCACAGATAACACTTGATTGACTGTTACACACCTCCTGTCACACCTCTGCTGGGCAGAATTAGAAAAAAAAGAGCGTTGTCATGACAAAACTCTTGGTACCGGTGGACAAAACCATGTCCTAGTAGTTTAAGAGGCATCTGCACTCTGCTGTCAGAGTAGTGCTGATGTAGAGCCAAAGCCAAGCACTCTTATTTGATGCAGATATCAGTAGTATGGTATGCAGGGTTATAAATTTTACCAGGCTGTAAGCCTGCAGCCGGGACTTTCAGACAGTGTTAAATTAAACTGATGTGCACCAGCCAGAATTTGAACAGGACTAATCGAAATGATTTGGACAGAGCTGTCAAATTGTTGTGCTAGCTATTCCATCCAAGGCAGGCATGAGTTATGTTTTTAAAACTATATGGTGGTAGTAGCACTATGTGACACTGTTGTATATGTGTGTGCATGGCGTGGGTGTCTAACAGGAAATACAGCAAATCTGTGTACATTCCTTCTGTTCCCATGGGGATGATAACTGTCTAAAGAGTCTCATTAAGGCATAGGAAGCTCTGCTCTCTGTCACACTGTGTGGCAGTCCTGTGACTGTGAGTATTGGCAAAGGAATGTGGCTTAGATGGTCTTTAAAGGAACTTCTTAGCAGAGCAAAAGATTGTTATGTCTTATAGACACAGGTTTATTGCTTCTAGATGTATTAAATTAGCCTGTGAAGGTTTACTTTAAAAATATTACTTTGTGTCTTGATTATATAACATAAAAAAAAAAAACCGCAGTGGACCGTGACTGACTATCTGGCATGCAGCCATGTGGGAATAAGCCATCTGAGCTGCCTGTTGTGTTCATGCTGATACATTTTACTCATGAATGACAGAGAATAGAGAAAACATACTGTACCCAAAATGTCATTGATGTGACAGGAACAATCTGTGGTAGAATATATTAAAAAAAACATTGACTCTTTTTGTGAAACACTTTGTCCATATTTCAGGTCTAGTGGCATTTGTTCTCCAAGCTGCAACACTTGGAGGTATGGGAAGTGTTATAAACACACATAAGTACAGTATATCTGACACAAGCAGGAGAAAGACCATAATGGAACTTTCTTGCTTCACAGGTTTTCCAAAGCCCGTTGTGTCCGTGTGGCCTCCAGGGTCAAAAGTCTACCTCGGCGAATCTGTGTTATTGAAGTGCACAGTCAAGTCAAACTCCACTGATGAGTGGAAGTTTGAGTGGGACAAACCAAAAACTGTTCCAACCCCGAACCCCAGGCATCTGGTCTCAAATGATAGCTACTTCATCACTGCTGTAACACGGGAGGACGCGGGCAACTACAGGTGCAAGGCAGAGCACGCTTACAGCCAGCCGGCAGAGCTCATCGTGTCAGGTGAGCAGCTACAACCTCTGCAGCGAGGGATCAGGTTTCTCCTATATGCACACAAGAACACACGCATGTGGAAATGTTCTGCCTGGTTTAACAGGCATTAAAATATAATGTTCATAACTTTTAAATGAATTTAAACACAACTTCTTAAAAAGGGAAAACGCTAATTTTCAGCACCATATTTTTATTCTGGACTCTAAAGAGGTAACTTTGAATTGTTCAAAGTTCAAAATAATCTGTATTTATCTTATCCTGGGCCTTAGTGCAGCACTTCAGTTCAACCTCTAAAATCTAAAATGATGCTGTTTTAGCTTCTTTCCCTTCCTCTAAGCAAGCATTCTTCTGATTGGCTGCCTCTTGCAAACAAAATGTCCAAACAGCATGTGGGTATGGCTTCTGTGCTCATAACCCGAGCTGTGTGCCTGAGATGACCATATTAACAACATCCACTCTCTATGACATCATGAAGAGCCAAGAATTTTAAAAAAATGTATGAAATTGAGCATTTAAAGCAGTCTGAAGGCCGAGCTTTTGGCTCATAGAGATTCTATTCACATACTCTGACCTCATTATATACCTTACACCATTGTAACATTATTTAAATAATGTTACAATGGTATAAAATTAGGAAAGGCATGGTGGGCCCACTTTAACTGTCATGTCCTGGCCTTATTCTTCTTCTTTAAGATAAATTTTATGCATTTTTGGATTATTTCTTGCAGTTTATCAGCTTTAATTTCTATAGTTATTATTATCAGGATATAGTATGTTCTGTTTAATATTGAACTGTGGAATGAAAATTTCAATATTACAACACTAAACAATCTACATCACAAAAATGTATTTGCAATATATACTTTTTTGTTTTAAAGTCCTTTAAGACAGCAAGAATTGGAGTCCAGGTTCATTCTAAATGGTTTGTGAGTCTGAGCTGTGTGCTACCATGCAGACACTGATGCTGATATCATGCTTATCCCAACTGTGTGTGTTCTTAGTTAGCAGCGTGCAAACATTAAGTAATTCCTACACAAAGGGAAGCTAAGGCTGATTGGTAAGTAATAAGTTTTGTATGCATTACATAATAAGAAAAACTGAGGGGATCACCAAAGGGACGCGTGAATGCTTGCATCAAATTTTAAGTGGTATGAAAATTAAGATGAATTTCATAAGAAAGGTTAATTACCTTAATAACAAAATGTATCTGTCATCTCTGAATTTCCAGTGTTGCTGCTGCTGCTGAGCTTCAGAACAAGATTTCTTCTTTCATTGCTGCACATTCCTGCAGTGCATGAAGTGTCATTGTGCAATAATTGTAATATAAGAAATATGTAGCTCTATCAGTTGCGGTCCCATGTGAGCCACTTATTCTGCAGCCAAACAAGGCCCGCAAGTGCATTTATGATAATCACATTCATGAGTAAAACTTTAACATGGAAAAATGTATCAGCTGCTACAGTATGAAATTGCTCCGATTCTTCTTCTAAACCCTTTGCGTCTTTCTACTGCAGAGCTGACCCCTTCCTCACTGACTCTGACTCCCAGCACCAGATTCATCTTCAGAGGGGAGACATTCACTGTGCAGTGCCCCTCTTCTCAGACGAACTCCAAAGACTGGAACCTGAGGCATTACTCTCCAGACCATGCACAGAGGACGACAGAAGTCCAACGTGACCAGTGTGTGCCATTAGAGGGCGCCAAGGTCACAAGCAAATCTGATGAGTGTGTCTTTAATGCTACCAGTGGGAACAGTGGCCTATACTGGTGTGAGGGACCCGAGGGTCGCAGCAACGCAGTCAGGATCTCAGTAAGCTGTGAGTCCTGTGTATCAGTGACTCTGGACAAACTGGGGAAAACACACTACAGACAGACAACAACACAGTGAGGTTTTAGATGAGATGCATGAGTGACTGCATTTTTGTTGTTTTAAATGTGACAATAAGGAGTGAGGAGTTATTTATGTGTGCTATCTTTATGCCACAGATGACAATATCATCTTGAAGTCTCCCGCCTTCCCTGTATTTGAGGGGGATAAAGTCATTTTGTACTGTCAGTACAAATCGGCAAACTACAATGGAACAACCTTCTTTAAAAATGGAATAGTTGTCTCTGTCACGTCTCCCAGTTCAAACAACGAAGTGATAAGCATGATTATTGAGAATGTGACACGGACAGATGAAGGTTCCTACAAGTGTGCGTCTCAGGATCGAAAGATGGAGAGTGCAGAGAGCTGGTTAACAGTGAGACCCAACACCGAGACCCAAGGTCAGCTGTATAATCACATCATAATGATTTGTGTTTATATTTTTGTATTTTTTGTTTATATTTTGTTCAAATGTCTTTCATTAATTTCACATCAACAGAAGGTAAAGCAGTCTCCAGTTATGTATTTACTACATTTGATACACCATATGTTATGTGATACAGGAAAGAGGACTCAAGTGGAGGAGTTTTGAGCAGGTTTAAGGGGGAAAAAAATGCTAGCCTTTCTTGGCTGAACAAAATTCCCAAGATAAGAAAAGTTCAAAAAGGTAAAAATGTGAATTCACAAAAGGGTCAAGAGATAAAAACCCTCAGAATGAACAGGTGACCTACAAAGGGGAAAAAAACAAGACTACACAATCACACAGAGGGCTGACTGCAAAGTAAGACACAGACATCAGAGACATGAGGAAAATATGAACACAGAGACACAATAAATAAGTAAGTAAAGTTTATTTATATAGCACTTTTCAAGAATAAAAGTTCCGAAGTGCTTTATAATATAAAATAAAATACAACAATTAAGACAGTATAAATGGATAAAACTAATTAAAGCCAATCCTGTCCAGGCAGGTCTTAAGCTTCTTTTTAAAGGTATCTGCAATGTCCACAGATCTTAGGTCAACTGGAGATGAGTATCATCTGTGTAACAATGGTATGAAATGTCTTCAAAATCATTCAGAAGGCGACCAAGTGGGAGCATGTTCAGGGCAAACAAGATAGGTCAGAGAACCAAACCTTGGGGAACACCTCGAGTGGCTGGAGAGAACACAAAATTAGCAGAAGCAGCTGAAAGCTCCTGTTAGAGAGAGAGGAAACAAAACTATCGTGAGTTGACTCAGAGATGCCCACCTCTGCCTGAAGTCTCTCAATCAGGGATTGCCATCAAAAGGCAGGTGTGAAAGGCTGCAAAAACATGCAACAGAACAAGAACCAAACATTCACCTGTATCTCTATAGAAAATACAATTTGAAACTCTAAGAGCTTTTTCAGTAGAATGAATCTGATGGAAACCAGACTGAAATTTATAATGTTGGCTCTTATTAACAAAGAAGAAAGAACGTTTTCGCACCCTTCATGAATTTGCATGAATAGTTGGGACAGGAGATAAAGGTGTAAGAATGTTTATAATAGTGTCAAATAAAACTTTTGGATTTCCTCTGTTGTTAATACAGTCAAAGCGGGAACCAAAACACTACAAATAAATCACAAGTACCTGGGACCCTGTACAGTACGCCAAAGGGAGATTTATCAGTCAGTAAGCTATGTTAACCTTAAAGTCTGCTGTAACTGCAACTACTACACATATTAGAAAACTGATCATGGTATTTATTGCGAAAATACCTATTCAATCAGTCACCTGGCAGCAAATTCCATGTCTCATTCAGTAGGCCATGGAACACTAACCTTTAATATTTAAATATGTCAAGTTTAAAGTCTTAGAGCTGTAATGTGCAGCCATCATGTTAGAAATAAACAGCAGGGTTAAAATAATTAACTTGAGTTAAAATGTTTTATCGTTCTGTGAGTTAAATCTGTGAGATTAATGATTTTCTGCAGCATTACTCCCCTGTCTTATTTGCAACAGTGTTGCATTTTACGGTTATATTTTTAATGTTCTTTATAGATTTTTATCACCATTTTATCTTCATCGTCTGATAATGTCTCTGATTGGAGCAGGCAGGACTCATAGGGATGATTTAGTGCAGAAGAAGAGTCATATGATGTGCAAAATGCACAGAGCTTGAAGCAGAAAGCAGAGAAATATACTAAGTACAATTGTGACACCTGTGATCTCCCACTGGGATTTCAGATTTTCTCAAGCCGGCTATTGCAAAGAAAGGTGGGCTGTGTTGAACTTCCTTCGTAGCATACCTCTCAGGTTTCCAGATGCAAATCTGTAATAATGAGATGAATGATAATAATAATAATGGGTGAAACAAAACAAATTCTGTTGCCTCATGGCCACATTTTCTTAAATTTACCTATTGTGATATTCATAAGCATGGACACAGCCTGATTTTAGCCTGCTATATTAAGCTAGGTTTGTAGAAGCAATTGATGTGCATCTTGGAAAGTACTGCAGGTGTAGCCATAGCCAGAGGTTAGAAAGTCCAACTATTAGTCCAAAAATTGCAAGTTTGAGGCCAGACGCTAGCGTCCCATCCTCTATGTGAGATTAATTTCTTTTCACACAAGTAATAAAAAAAAACTTGACTCAAGTTGAAGAAATATTTGTGAATGAACACGCCATAAAATGCTAATTTTGAGGGTTAATCTCCCTACTTATTGCACTATGTCCTCTTTTTTTTTGACCAGGTATTGTACTTGGATGTAACATTATTTCATTACGCATAAACAATAACAATAACATCCTATGAATCACATTACTTTGCACCCTATTCTTGGTGTTTCTTGGTGTGATTTCAGCTGCTAATGAGAAATATGACTAGATGATGTGTAGCAGTGTGTGTGTGTGTGTGTGTGCGTACAAATTGGCTGATCCTTTTAACACTAAAACAAATACTATTTGTTCTTGTCATCAGGCTACTGGAAATGGATTATCCTGTCCATTGGACTTGTATTTCTGTGTCTTATTCCTGTATCTGTCTGGCTTGTTTGTCGCCACAGGTAAGTTACAGTACCCAGGAGCTCTTCAGCCAGCTTTACCTCTCACTTTCTATTGTAAATATGTTGTTAGACAGATGATATCCTAGCATGACTCACAAATCAAACACACTGTCAAATGCTTCAGGGATTATTGTTTTTTTTCTTCTTCTAAAGATACCAGATGTTGGGTACTCGCAGCCACTGGCCACTTTCCAAAGAAGACACAGCAGCAGTGCCGCTTCCTGCAACTAAGCAGGATGCAACAGAAGTGCAGTGGGACCTGTCCTGGATGGAGATGTCCAGTCTGTTGGATAAGCAGTTATACCCTGGCACTTAGAGTTTAGATTCAGCTGAGTATTTTCTGCAAGCTTCAGCTGAAGATGATCCTCTGATGTAGCTCAGTCAACATAATGTCTCTAACGTGATGTCAGAACAGTTTTCTAGCTATTGGTACTCATGTTGAAACAATTAGAGCTTCCCCAGTGCCAAATAAATATTAATAGGGAGTAATAAAGAGCCACAAATATATGTTTTGGTTTCTTGGTTTTTTTTTTTATTCATTCTGCTACATGGTATGTAAATTTTATCTAATTATTATTTCAGTAATTTAATTTTTACAGGTCTCTCACTTCTAAATGGGGTATAAAGTCATTTTCTTTGTTATAGTTTTCTCTTCATCTTTTATTCCTTTAAACGACTTGTGTATTGTTGTTTGTCATATGTTTCTGACTTGAAGACAGATAACAACTACAAACAGACAGCAACTATAAATTGCCCCGTAAATTTTCCACGGTCACTTGGGCAATCGTTTTGGGTGGCGCCAAAACCAGAGTCAGTAATTTATATTTAAGCCCTGTAAATATTCTGGATACTAATAATAGCCTATTCCATTTCAGCTGACTTAGTGCAAGTCAGGTTTATACTTTTACAATCCCTTGGAGACTAATTTATGCTCTGGATATAAATGATTCTCTTCTGTGTGGAGACCCAATGCCATTATGTATCTGTTAGAGTAATTACAATAGCATGACACACTGGACATGACTTCTCCTTCAATATGTAATAGTAATAGTTTTGTAATATATATTTGTAATATATATATATATATATATATACATATATATATATATATATATACATACAGTATAGACAAGCATTATATATCTGGATTTGATTAAAGAGAAAACCAGTTTGCTTTCTTTTACACTCATAAAACACTCATATTTTCATTAACTATAATAAGAATTCAAAATAAAAGCAAATGTAGAGCTTTCCAGTAAGTGCTGGTTTTGCAAAGGAGCATTTTATTTAATTTATAAGGAATTCTGGATGCAGAAGCATGAGTCTGTGTGCAAAGCAAGCAGCAAAGAACTAATACTGTTTGCTGACACTGTCAACCAAATCATGCAGGGAAATGTCTGATTAGTTTAATTTTTCTTTTAATTTTTCTTGGCCTTTGTTTTTAGTCAGCAATACGTAACTGAACGAAGTAAGTTACAC
>JAMQGT020001958.1:0-46777 GCA_024447675.2 Pterophyllum scalare
CTGCTCTCATGTCTACATAGAGGACGTAACCTCTTGAATTATCAGAGTATGCTTTCAAACTTTCAGAATATAGTTTATTTTGCATATTGTAAAGCACTGTGGTTGTCACCGTGGCGTGTACGTCTGAATGAAGACATGAGGAACAGAATGCTGTGAAGCCACCAATGCCAAGCATCCCGTGTCTGAAAGGGGCCACTGTTCTGATTTAGCTGGTAGTGCCTATTTGTCCCGGGACATGCATGGCCCATCTCCTTAGTTCTGTTCTACCTTCTTTAATTCTTTCAAGCAAACACCTCCGGCAAAGCAGTTGAATATAATAATAACAACATCTGCACCGTTTGCCTTTAGACAGATACAAAAGCTAAAGATGATCCAAGGATTTATGAAAGTCCTTTGAACATGAATAATGCTGATTGCTTTCCTGCTGTTTTCATTTTTCTCCAAACGTAGCCAAGTCATGCAAACTATTTACAAAATCAATTTTTTCCCAAACAACATGGCTTGATGTCGACTCAGTGACAATTTTCGTCTATATTATCGACATCCAGGAACATTTTCTGCAGATGACCTGGCCGCGTTCCCAGTATTACAAGCCTTCGTGTGTTCAGTCACTCGGAAAACCTGCGTGTGAGCTCTGCAGGGTGAGCCGCTGCAGTAAATCATGACTTTGTGATTAGCAATAAGCTCTCCTGTAATGGTATGAAGTGACGCTGTGAGGCTGGAGTGGTGTGTGTGTGTGTCTGTGTGTGTGTGTGTGTGTGTGTGTGTGTGTGTGTGTGTGATGAGACAGAAAAAACCACTGAGTGCTGCCAGATAAATGCATATCATGAAAAAGGTTATCTTTCCATCCAGCAGACATGCATACTGTATGTCCTGAATGCATTCATGAGTCCTCTCTCCCTCATACTGGTGAAGTCTAACAAGTTGCTGCTAAAATACAGGAAATGTTGTGTTCTAGTGTTGTATTCTTTGGGCATGCAATTACACACTGTATATGCTGACATGCTTTAATAACAAAATATTAAACTCTTGGACAGTCTCACAGTTTACTGTAATTTTGTTTTTCTTTTTCAGTTAATTGAGACTTAAATCTCAGATGCTTGAGCTCAAGTTGCATCACAGTGTCACTGAGCACAACGTCAGTGTCAAGAAATTAAAAATAAGCTGTAACGCATTATGGCACCCTGAGGTCGTGGCTGATTGGATTATATTTGACAAAAAATTAAATAAATAAATAAAAATGTCTTGCTCCTGAGTGATAAGTGTTTTGCTTATGACTCAAAACTAAATCTTTGCTTCCAACTGCTTTTGTGACCAACATTAATTTATAATTAAATTAACATATGTCACTGTCCTAGTCACAAGATCAACATTTGGAAAGGATAATCAATATTTTCTCTATTTTTGAGGCATGCCCAATTAGAATATAACACTTAATGTCCAGGAACAAAAACTGAGTTTCACAGTTTTATGAATGGTTCCTCTTCAGTTGTTGCCCATTTAAATTGTGGCGTTCTTCAGGGCTCTGCCATTGGCCCACTTTGTTTTCACTATTCCTCTCAGCCAGATCATTCACAGCCATAATAGCTTCTACCACAGCTATGCAGATGACACGCAGTTATAGGTTCCTCTGCCATCAAACAGCCCCAGCAGCTTTGATAATCTATCCACCTGCTTAAGTGATATCAAATGCTGACTGTCTCATAACTTTGAGTTCTGCTTCTGTCAGTTTAAAGATATTTCCAATTTTAGATCAGTCATGTCGGCTAATGATTCACATAAGGTCATGCGTGTTTTTTATTTTTGTCCTGCACTGATTATCGCAATGATTTTTATACCAGAATCAGTCAGAGCTCACTTCACAGATTCCAGCTAATTCTAATTTCTGCCCATATTTTAACTGGCACCAAGAAATATGAACATATTAGTCTAGTACTGTCATTTCTATACTGGAGACCTGTTAAATTTCTTATTGATTTTAAAGTCTTACTAATGACTTTTAAAGCACTAGGTGACCTTGCACCAAAGTCTATCAAGGACTTATTCACCCCTCAAGTGCCTGGACGTTTATTTAAGTCTTTGTCACATGGGCCTGGAGACTGGTTGACAACCTCCCAGCAACCCCTAATCTTAAGGGAAAACAGTGTAGTTTTACAAGTGGGTGGCGAGTGGTTCCTGGAGTTTGCTGGATGTTGCCACACAAATAACAGAAGAAGTAGCTGCACCAAAAACCTCCTAGTAATTGCCTTGTTCACTAGCAGACTGCTGTTGTTGCCTGTAGTTTGCATGGACACTGACTTGTCTGCAAACACTCGCCATTCACTCTCCAAACTGTTAAAAAAGTGCAAACCAGAATGAAAGAATGTTTCCACTCAAAGTAAAAGCCGTGCCTTACAAGTGCAACCAACAAGTTTATCATCATCATTATTATTATTATTATTATTATTGTTTTAATTTGTGATTGTTCTGGATGAGCGCTTTAATTTTCAATGTTTGTGTTGAGGTTTATTTAGTGATAGGCCACCATGGGAATGGTAACAACAGCCGATCTCTTGTCAGGGGACATCAAGAATGAGATCCTTTGGCAAATTCAGCTTCTTGTACTTTACTGTAATTTCACAGTGGAATTTGAAACATTCCCAACTTTGACTCCTGATGTTGTTATGAATGTTGCACATCACAGCCCTCTGTTTTGTAGCTAATAGCGCCAAATAGCTGACAAAGTTAGCAACTATCTTGTGAACATAATTTAGCCTAAAGTAACTAATAGCAACAAAGATTTATTTTGTCTAAAATTAAAAAAAAAAAATTGAATAAAGGTTCTTTAACACACCCTTTAGAAAGAAAGCATGCAGGACTTTTTTCAAACATACTAAGTTATCTTCATGCTGTCCAGATGTTTATTAATATCACAGAATTGCTTTGATCATATCAACCAGCACAAATGTCCATTTACAGCTTTTATTTCCCACAATATGTTTATTGGTACAAAACAGCTGGTACACTCCCCCACCACCCTCACACTCCTGTGCTATACAGAGCACTAACAGCAGAGACGGAATGATCTCCCTTCTTCCCTCCCTCCACATCTGGCCACATTGTGTTGAACCTCCCAGTACGGCCGACAGATAAGCCCCAGTGATGAACATGTGGTGCCACCATCCAAAGCTTTGCCTATCTATTAACACGCAGCCGCTGTTTCATGTGGTGGCTCTGTGTAAGCGTGACATGCTTTGCTGTCTCTGTGTGTGTGTGTGTGTGTGTGTGTGTGTTCCTCGGCAAGGAGGGTGGTTCACACTTTGGGTCGGCCGGTATGTGAGGTGAGTGGGTGTTTTAAGGAGCTGTAACTGGAAAAGGAAATTATTAGTGGGAGTAGAAACCCGAACAGTGGAGACAGAGGAAGACAAAGTTGAGAGAGACAGATGGAAGGAGCTGGAGTCCACAAATGTAAAAAGACAGCAGGGGGCATAAAAGGCTGAAATCCATCAGCAGCTGTTAGGACTTCCAGTTCTGACTTTTAATTGTACTAGCTGATTTCTGTGAATAATTAAAACAATTTTAAATTTTCTGAGCTAAGAAAGGAAACAAACACTCTACACAACATCAAACAAGCTCTTGGAACTGTGATCAATGCTAAAATGCAGGTGTGTGGTACGCCTGCAGTTGCCATTTGTGGTTGTTATTCTGTTGTTTTTTGTTCGTTTGGGGTTTTTTGTTTTTTTTTTGCATTATGCCTATACTGTGTCGAATGCTTTGCAGTTAGAAAATTGCTCAGAAGTACAAATTGACCAACTCAGTAATCACAAGGCACACTTCCTGTTCCTCTACACTGGACATTTTCCCCTTTATTTCCCCCCCAACCCTTTCTAATATTTAAGAACTGGCTGGAACCGTCTGCGAAGCATCTGCGAGCATTTGTGCTTCTTTTTTTCAGACACAGACGGGTTTTCCCTCTGCACACGAGCTACAGGCAGGAGCGAGTTTGCTGTGTCGTCCGCTTGAATTTGAACTTTTTCTACCGCTGCGAAATAACTCGGGGATTTATCAACGCTGGCCCCTAGAAGCTCATAAACCTCGACATTATAGTAAGACCTTCCTTCCTGATTTACAGACCACTAGAAAGATTCAAGACCCCTGATGGAACGCTCAAGACCCCCATAAAGCCCACTGACCAGTTGGGATGTAGCAATTGCAGGCGTGTGATCAAGTAGAGGTTGCTGGTTAGAATCCAAGACAGCTTGTGAAAATCTAGGAAATGAAAGTAGATATGAAAAAAAAACCACACTCTGCAAGTACTGTCCACCTTGGACGCGAGGCATTAAATCTCTCGCCTCCATTACAGCCGCTCCGTGTGTCACAAAGCAAGCTTATTTTTGCAGCTATGAATAATCTTTGTATGCACACAATAAGTTTGGGGTGGTTAAAGGGTTACAAACACAGAATAATACAAAGGAAAAATGATTTGTTTGATTTCAAATGTTGCTTGGTGCAAAAGAATGCACAATAATGCACAACAACAAAGAGGACAGGCAGGTCTAAGCTTGCATTAGTTACATGATCTCTTTAGGGACTCTTTAGTATTTTTAAGAGCAGTATAATTTATATGATCACCTTGGTAGGTAGACCTTTTCAACTGTTCATCGCCTCATATATTTATTCAGCCAATTATATGGCAGCAACTCAGTGTAGACATGGGCAAAACAGCCTGCTGGAGGCCTTATTGATGCCAGAGGTCAGAAGAGATTGGCCGGACAGCTTTGAGCTGATGAGAAGGCAAAAATAATTGCTTCTTACATCTGAGATATGCAGAAGAGCATCTCCGAATGCATGTCTGGGCTACAGAAGCAGAAGACCACACTGGGTGCCAATACTACTCGGCGAACAACAGGAAACTGAGGTTACAATTTGGATGGACAAGATTGGAATAATGTCTGATCTGATGAGTCTCGATTTCCGCTGCAAACAGCATGAAAACATGTATCCATCAATGTTTAGTCTGCTGAGGGTGATGCAGTGTGTAGGGGATGCTTTCTTGGCACACTTTGGCCCCCTTAGTACCAAACATACATCTTTTCAGTGCCGTAGTCTACCTGAGTATTATTGGTGAAAATGTCTCTTTATCACTTGAACAGCGAGTTCACTGCCCTCCAAGGGCCTCCACAGTCACCAGATCATGATTAGGTAGAACGGCAACATCCATCGCAGCCACTGCATTCAAGATGGCGGCTTCCACAACTCGGCCCCCACTTCAATCTATTTATAATTGATTAATTGTAGGTTTACAAGAACACATCGACTTTTTGGAAGACGTAATTATACACTAATAAATGTATAAGTACAGCATTGTTTTTCTATTAAATAACCTCAAACCACGACTGACTGTATCCAACAATATAGTTTGTTATTTACGATGTAACACCCAGTTATGATCTTACCAACAACACTCTGGTACTTCTGCCTAACTAACATTATCCTAAAATGACTAGTGTAATAGAATATTTATGGCGTTTCTATTTCTTTTTCTTTTTCTTACGCTGCCCCATCCAAGCAGGTGGAGAGCTGAGATGTGAGCTGCATGGCAGCAAATACAATAAATTCTGACAACGCTGACTTATTCAGATGGCGCAAACAATTGCAATTTCCCACATGCAGTTTCTTTTCCCACAGGAGGCCTGAAACTCTGTGCTCCAGCCTCCTGCTGTGTGTAAGTGCAGTAAAACCTTCCGTGCCTGTTTTTCCACATTGATGTACAGTTTCCGCTGTGATCAGAAGGGCCTTTTTGGAAGGACTGGGAGAATTTTAAGGAGAGGTCAGTCACCACAAACAAAGAAACACACACACACACACACACACACACACCAGTATGGGTTCCACAAAATAAGGAAATTGGGAAGGCGCACATTCACGCACATAAAAAAATGTAAGCATATGTTACATAGGCGCATGTATTTATTTGTATCTGTGTGCTCATAACTGCCACAAGTAGCAGTTATGCATTGGCAAGCTTTAACTACGTTGGGTCAGAGTTGTGTAGTAAAAGCTGCCCTGGAGTGCAATAAAGCCGACTTTTACACTAAATATTTTTGCCCCTCGGGCAAATTAGCAAAAACAATGCAGCTCTCCATTGTTTTTAGTAATGAGTTGATTTTCAGTGCAGGGCTAACGTTGTGTTTTTCATTTTCCCATGTAGCTGGATGGCAGCAGAAACGCAATTAAAGTCATTGTTTCATTAGGGAATGTTGCCTGAGTGCAGGAATGAGAAAAGCACCACAACACAGCTACAACACCGTGTCAAGTACACGCACATTTTCCTGCTCCTTGTCCTTGTTTCTTCTCTTTCACACAACCACAAGCGCACACGTGTAATTAAAATTTAAATCCTAAGAAATTAGAACCCAATCAAACGTCCCTAAATGCTTCTCAACCCCCCCCCCTTACATTTTTAGTCATTTATTCGCTTGCATGCTTTGACATCCCCTCGTTTTCCAAAGTTGTTAGTTGGCATATTCTACGTCTCCTTCTTTTTGTCTTTCTCCATCTGTCTGTTTTTCTCTTTGTGTCTCTATCACAGGCTCTTGGTCACTAACCCTCGTTTAGTCTTTGTGGAGTATTTTGCATTTGAAAAGACCACCCATGGGTTCAGGAGGGGGCAGACTCTCAGAGAGGAATTGCTTTAGAATATTAATTGCTTTGTCTTTTTTTTTTTTTTCCTGGGAAAGCTGCCCACATTAACATGGCCTGCCACTCTCATTCTTAGCCCCAGTTTTGCTTAGACAAGCTGGTGTTTTATGCAAGCAGGCCTTAAATTTGCACAGACTCGCCAACACTGAGCGAGCGCTGCAGGACCGCACGGTTGTTACTGTCTTGGAATTGCTACAAACTTTTATTTCGTTATTTTGTTTGATCTAATGTAGTTTTTAAATGGAGAGCCGGAGTCTTGAGTACTTTACTTACATGAATTTGTATCTGTTACAAACTTTTATTTGATTCTAAATTATTTGAATTTTTACCAAAGTTACCAGGATGTGGCCACTGTCCCCTTCAAGGTCATCGCTTTTAGCAGCCATACACAGCTTGCATGTACACACAGACCTAAAACTTGCAGAGAGTAAACGACAACTTCCGTGTCAAACTGACTCGACCTTCAGGTCAAGGGTCATCACCAGTGAAAGGTGGGTCTGCGGCTATAAGACCAAAACAGCAGTTTTCAGTGGAAGCCGCAGTATCCAAGACCGAAAGCCGCGCCTCAGTCAGGAGCACGATCAGAAGCATGTGTGTCAGTTTCATTCAACAGTCACAGGAGTGTGCATCCTGAATTCATCCCA
Organism: Pterophyllum scalare; assembly: GCA_024447675.2. NCBI lineage: Eukaryota > Metazoa > Chordata > Actinopteri > Cichliformes > Cichlidae > Pterophyllum > Pterophyllum scalare. The sequence goes on from JAMQGT020001958.1 coordinate 7,326, forward strand.
CAAACTTAGACTTGCAATAGCAACTTATCTGGGATCTTAGGGAGAGCATCCAGCACCTTACCCCGCAAGAATTCCGGGCCCCAGTTTGGAAATTGGAAACCAGCCAGACGGGACTGGCTAGCATGAGGAACAATCGGGAATGACCACCAGACGAATATGGTGGAGCGCAGGCTGAACGGGAATGATTTTTGCTGCTGCTTTATAATAACAATCTCAGCAATTCTTAATTAACTTTAATTAGTGGTTATTTTAATGTTAAAGAATTTAACACAACAAGTGACAACATTGTGCCTATGAATTTACCTTTTTATTAATAATGGTTACTATATACTTTACCTAGTATGGCTGAGTGCTAACCACTACTGTGGAGATTCAGCCGGTGCGATTTAGTTTTGGTTTGGCAGGTGTTGAGGTTAGGGTTCAATAGATACAGTGCCATGAAAAAAGTCCCCCCCCCTTCCAGATTTCTTATCTTTTTGTGTGTATTCGTCACTTAAATGTTACAGATTATTAGACGATTTTTAATATTAGACAAAGATAAATACAAGATACAAATACAAAGAAGTCATTTGAAACAGTGGTGAACCTTCCCAGGAGAGCTGGCCTACCAAAACTACTCCAAGAGCGCACTGACAGCTTATCCAGGAGGTCACAGAAGAACCCAGAACAACATCTAAACAACTGCAGACTTCACTCGCCTCAGTTAAGGTCAGAGTTCATGCTTCAACAATAAGAAAGAGACTGCACGACAATAGCATCCATGGGAGAGCTCCGAGGAGAAAAGCACAGCTGACCAAAACACAAAGGCTTGTCTCACATTTGCCAAAAAAACCATCTTGATGATTCCCAAGACCTTTGGGAAAATATTCCTTGGACTGACGAGACAAAAGCTGAACTTTTTAGAAAGTTTGAGTCCTGTTACATCTGGCATAAAACTACCACGGCATTTCACAAAAAGATCATCATATCAGGATTCAAACATGGTGGTGGTGGTGGTGGTTGCCGCATCAGGATCTGGACAACTTGCCGTAATTGACGGAATCACGAATTCTGCTCTGTACCAGAAAATCCTGAAGGAGAATATCCTCCCATCAGTTTGTGCTCTGATGGCCAAGCGCTCTCTGGTTATCCAGCACGACAATAAAAATAAATAAATACTAAAAACTTTGGAGTGGCCTAATCAAAGTCTGGACTTAAATCAGATTGCGATGCTTTGATATGACCTTAATCAGGCCATTCATGCTAAAAAAAAAAAAAACCCTCCAATGTGTCTGAATTAAAACAATTTTGTAAAGAAGAGTGGATCAAAATTCCTCCACAGCCACGTGAAAGACTTACTGCCAGTTATCGCAACCATGTTATTGGAGTTGTCTGTGTAGGCTCTCAGTCATCCAGGTCATAGTTATTGTAGTTCTTGCTGCCAAGGGTGACAAAACCATTACTTTTTCACACAGAGAGGTTCGGATAACTTTTTCCTCCTAATACATGAAATCATCATTTAAAAACTGCAGTTCGTATTTACTCAGGTTATTTTTGTCTAATATTAAAATTTGTCCGATCTAACAAATGTGCAACAAACTAAGAAATCAGAGATACAAACGCTTTAAAATATTGTTCGTGACAGACTATAAATGAACTCCACCTGTTAAGCTCGATGGCCGCTGCCGTCTTGTTTTTGAGCTGCAAAGAAGGAAAATGAATGAGAGCGCTGTCTTTTGTCTAAAGTAAAAAAAAAATTTTTTTTGAAATGTCCATAAGGCATTCTGCATTATCCAGAATTTGGCATGGCTAAAAAGTTAAGACCCTTGCAGACTGTGAATGTGGGCAATATGATCAGACAAATATTGTGATGTCAGAAATTGCACATGACACGGATTTTGCAGTGTGGAAAAGCAAACTGACTACAGAAGCAAGAATAGGTCTTATTCACCCATAAAGGCATAAATATTCATAATTAACTATTTAAACAAGACTCTTTTTTCCCCCTGCTGTTCTCTGGTACGTTTCAAAAGAAAAATAAATGAGGAAATGAAGGTATCTTCCCAAAACGAATTACGCACTGTGGCTGTCACTCCACCCTTCACCACACCATGTTTTTGCATCTGTAGTGACCTCAGAGACTGATGAGATAAACATTTCTTCCCCGTCCCTCCCGGTCCCGCGCAAACCAAACCCAGGGCCTGTCATGCTCCGGCTTTCAAACCTCAGACTACTCCAACAATGGTGTGGTCCTTAATTGTCAGCCGTATCAAGCCTATAACCGGACAACCCATCTAGGGTATCGGATGATAATCAGCGCGGCAGTCTGCACTTAGCGCTGTCGCTCACAACCTATGACGTCACAGCGACATGCCTCTGTGATTAGTTCTGGTTCAATTCTGGCTGACCTGCATTGTCACCCGTGATCAGTGTCCTACAAATGCCTGTAATGGGACAAACATTGTTCATTATGAGTTTGCAGTGTTCTAAATTAAAGCTATGTGTTGTAGTGCAGGGAGAAGCAGTTAAAGACTGGAGCTGCCATCATGTCTGAAGGCTGAAATTCAGACATTTTTAAGTATGATTATGAAACCACTTAGAAAAAAAAAGACTTTCTTAATAGATGATTATATATTGCAGGCTGTCATGCACTGTTCATTTATTTCTCTTCATTCAACAGTGTTGAAAGTTTGATTTGCCAGATCCTCCACACATAAAACCGATTTTCTCACTTCAGCCTAAACATGACAACTGGAACCGCAACTTGGAAGTTGGAGAAAAAAGCTGATTTAAAGGTGTGCATGGTGAGCAAATTATTGAAACTTTTACTTATTTTGTCTCGTTGGTCTAAGATCGTTGCCAATGTGGCCACGATCTTAGACCAAGCAGCAGCTTCCAGGGCTAAGGAATGAGGCTAAGGCTGAGCTGCCACAATCTGCAGTTCCTTGAATGGCCACTTGAGGTCTTCACCAAAAGTGAACCGATACCCGTGTGTCCAAATTCGGGGGCTGCATCCTTCTGGAAGTGAGCGGCTGAGAAGGTCCAGCCTTCATATCTGCGTCACCAGCTAATCTACTCTTACCTCTGCATAGCTTCTGTCACCTAGCGGTACATCAAGGAATAAAGATGAGCAAATGATTAATTTCCAAATATACTGACAACTCTCCAGTAAGTCATTAAAGTTGAATAAAACTATCAGGTTAGTGGTGAAAGCCAGCGGGGGTTTAATGAGCGGGTGTAATGAGCCTCGACCGCCCGAGCTGGCAGTTAGACCAGCGGGAATGAACATCTCTGAAAACTTCAGAGCACTTTTGCAATTGAGCGAAATCTTGATAAATCGAGCAGATATTTGAAGTTCACACATCTACATTCTTTACCAAAAACATCCTAAAAATTTATTTTGTGTCATGGAAACAGTCGAATTTTGCTTTTTGGCTGCTCTTCTTTGCCATTGCCGCTTTCGTTTGAAAACTTCCTGCAACAGCTTCGGTCCGCAGTGAAACTTAGGATGGGGTAGACCACGAAGGACACGCCTGACGTGTCCATCGAATCCGAGCAAAACGAGGACGCATTTGGAGGAGCCTTTGAATTGGGACAGTCTTTGTCGCCTTGCTGTGATGTAATCAACATTCCAACGTAGCCTACGGAGGAGGCAGCCCCTGAATTTGGACACAGCTACAGTCTCCCATATTCAAATGTTGTGTAAGGTTTAAAACTATGCATAACTATACTATGTAAAGTCTAAAAATTCCAGTTTTTCTCCTAAATTTAACATGCAAAAAAATGATTTCATCTATCTATCTTTGTATTTGTTTCTTTTTTATACAAGGAGATGCCAAACTGTGTCTGTTCTTTGAATCGTTGTGATTTAGTAACAATGTACTCGGGGCACATTCGTAAATGATTAAACTTCTGACAAAAACCACACAGCCTTACTGCCACAGGCTGAAGACCAGAGAGTTCCCGGTATCACCGCGACTGGCCTGATGGTAACATCAAGCGAGTCGCGGTGTGTGGCTGAACACGGAGGACTTGGGGGCAAAATAGCACGGCGTTTATTTTCCGGTTATGCATCAAAAACTTCTCAATAAACTACATTTTTTTTTGGCATTAGTTCTGAGAGATATTTGCAGACAGTGAAGTTAAGATTGCAAACACTGGAAATACGGGAACATCTAATTGCTCTTGATTGCGTCGCTGCTCGGCTGTTTTCGTGCACAGTTGGAATCTTGTTCATCTGTTGTGCAGCTAATTGTGCCAACAGCCCATCAAAGAAGTCCAGTTTTCACTGATGAGCAAAACTCTAATGCTATCTATATGTTGATATCAAGTAGCATGTATCTGTTTATGTGACACGCCCACACAATTTATGTATACAGAGAAAGAAATAATAAACATATTGCTAAACTTGATGCTTCTAAACATGAGTCAGATCAGATTGGGGGGGGGGCACTGCATTTCACAACACTTTGTGCGCTTTGCTGACTTTATGCATCTTTAGCAACTCAGTTCACCTTCTGGTTTTTCTGTCTGCTATAAATAATGTGTTTAAAATGTCAAATCTGCTTCAGAAAATGGAATAGCAGGCCTGTTCTTCTTTGCCTGATCACGTCCTTTTAACGCATGCTCGCTTTTTGTCGTCGTAATGCAGAAAGATTTGCAGAAATGAGCTGGAAGCTGTCCCTTCTGAAAATAAAGCAGATGTAGTCTGAAGTATGGTCAAATTAATCTTCGACTGAGGGGGGGGAATCCCTATTTTAAAAGCTCACATTTAGGAAATGAGTGCTCACACAGTGACGCCTATAAAAGGTGGTGAAACGCGGCATAATTTAAAACTAAAAATGTGTTTTCATAAGCCAGGCATCCGTATTCACTTAAAAGCCGAGAAACAGGAATGTCCGTGTTTCCATAGAGGCGAATGTAAGATATTGCTGTAAAGAGTACCTGAAGCATTATGTAGGAACATATATATATTGATTGACTGGCATCTGTCTAACCCATTAACCCATTTCATTTGTGGTAAGTGCCACAAGGTTACACCTTTGTCATTCCTATTGGTTTATGGAGTGTGATGACCTTCCACCCACCTGACTTTGCCTTCAGCACAACGCTAATTAGCGAGAATGAGTGAAAACCTCTTACACATGAGATCTTTTATTCGGCGTTGAGGCTCATTCGTCTTCTGAGCAGAACTGGATTCAATTAAAGGAGGCTTTTTGTGAAAGCGTTGCTTGTTACTCTTGGTTTTGTCTGGTTTTTCCCAGCAAGTGAGGACATTGTTATCAATCACTAAGAAGATGATGCCACACACTGGAGCCCTTTTCCAGCTTTGGCTCTATTGATCACGTCAGTCCTGCGGAGTCGGAGCTCATGGCTCTCGTGCGATGTGACTTGTCTGCTTGGCCGTCTGCTGTGGAAAACACTCAAGTGAAACATGTCATCTGTCCTGTGCTTGTTACTACCATTTCCCCCGACATGTGAGCGCTTCGGAGACTGATGGCTTTTTCAGATGGGACGATGTGCTGCTTGACCGCATTCAGCCTGCTTTCCATTTTTCTGATATCGCGCCATCAGTCTGTCCCTGGCTTGTTTACTCTGTTATCCCGCCTCTCTTTTTTCTTAGCCATCTTTCATATCCTTAATATCTGAGGGAGAGAACACGCTGCATTCATCATTTATATCATTTATCGCTCTGACAGATTTTCATTTGGAAGTGCTGGCTTAGGACCATCACATTCCCTATAATCAGGGCAGACACATTCACCTCATTCCCCTCATTAGTGTGTCTTCAGTAATCAAAGCAAAAAAATATAGGAAACTCCATCTGTTTATCTTGATCCCCTTAAACATCCTGGCATGTGTGTAAATCCTGGTTCACTGTCACCATTTTGGATCTGAGATATCTCACCAGGCTGCTGACATTTGGCTTCTTCAAATAGAGTCTGGTGAGCCGGTTGGACGACGTTTCCTCTCGGTCGTGCTTCAGCCTCACCTCCCTGTGTTCGCTTTTCTCTGTCATCTTGCTCTGCGCCAATCTTCTCGTCTCTGTTTAGCATTTGTCTTTTGGTAACTTCCTCCTTTACTTTGAAGGTTACTTTTGCATCCACTTTCTTTGTCTTACTTCCTGTCCGAGAACCACTGAGGCGGATTACTCACAAGACTCTCCAACCACGCACACACCGAAGCGCTCAGACCCGCGACCCTCCGGTTGCGAGGTGAGCACGCACCCACGGCGCCACCCTGTAGGAGGAGAGGCCACTACCCCTCCGGATCAATGGTAGCCTGGGAGGGACACTACACTACTGGTTAAATGTGAAAAGTGCCAAATCTAACACAGTTTGACAGGCGTAATATTGTATTTTTGCACCATCATGGTGATTCCCAAAGAACTGTTAGCCAGCAATTTGGCACAAATCAGCATGGTGTCCTCATAAATCTGAGCAACGTGGATGACCTAAAACACTATCTACAGCAGATGAACAGCATGTGAAAGTCAAGTTCTTAAGAAATATGAAAAAAATATAGCAAGGGACCTGAGAGATGCATCTGGCCCATCAGTTGATCCGTTGACTGTTCATTGAAGCCTCATCAGAAATGGTCTGAGTGGAATGGTGGCTGTGAAGATCCATTCTTAAGGAAGGGCAACGGGGAGAAAAGGCTGAGGTGTGAAAAATCACACAAGAATTGGTCTGAAAATCAGTGGCAAGAGATCTCAGAGTGATGAAATGGTGTCTTTGGCTTAAATACTGTAGTTCCATTAATGCTTGCTCGTTTCAATAAATCACTGCACCTATTTCCCATATTCCTAAAAAACACGAGGAAATGAAGGGTGGCTTAAGACTGCATAGTCCTAATTTCCCTCAAAGCATCCGTGTTCCCCGTGTGCTGTCTGTTGAGACTCGACTCCCCTCTCTTTGGACTTTGGATTATTTAATCAACCATTAAAGCTCACCTTCAGTTGGAATATTCTGGCTCCTGCTCCTCCAGACTCCACCTCATAGCATTAGCAGGAAGTCAAATTGTGTTAACCACATACAGTAGCTGCAATCCTTTTAATCACAAAAGCTACACTGGACTGCGCACGTTTTACATCTGCAGTGTCAACGCTGCTATATTTGTTCACTTCAACCAGTTCCAGCTCGTCTGTTCAGTGATGGATGGATGCTGTCTATGCAATTCAGTTCAGTTCAGTTTTATTTATATAGCACCAAATCACAACAAACAGTCACCTCAAGGCGCTTCATATTATAAGGTAACGAGCAAGCACTTGGCAACAGTGGGAAGGAAAAACTCCCTTTTAACAGGAAGAAACCTCCAGCAGGACCAGGCTCAGGGAGGGGCGGTCATCTCCTCCTGGGGCTGAGGGGAGAGAGACAGGAAAAAGGCAATAATGGTAATAACTAATAATTAAATGCAAAGTGGTTTCTAAACACAGAGGGTGAAAAGAGTTGAGTGAAGAAGAAGCGCTCACTGCTTCAAAGTCATTTACAATTGTTACGTGCTGCAAGATTTACAGTAACAATTGGAAGTAGCTTGAATTATTTCATTACACTTAATACAATACTTTTTTTTTTTTAATTAAATATATCAGAAAATTTTGCACATTGTGCCATGAATTAAGGCAGTATCACTATCAAGGAAGCTGCTCCAAGTAGGTTAGACAAGTCAGGAGCCACAGACTTCATGTGATCGTGACATCTGAACTTGCTGGCATGTGTTGTTGTTCTCGGTGACAGTTTGATACTTTTCCTGTTCTTTCCGTGAGTGTACTGTTTCTCAGTTTTGTCACAGCAGTGGCATTTTCTTCCTCTTTCTGTCTTCTAGAGACAGGGCAACCATCTGTCTCTGCCGATCTGCCCAAACTGGCTAAAGCTGACCGGTTCATATGTATTATCAAGTCGTGAAAGTGGTCCGTCAGCAGTCGTGCGGTACAGAGTGATCCTTGGCTCAGCCGCTGGGCTCCTCAACTCTCCATAAATGGAGTGTTCGTGAACACAGCGTCGCCTAACACGTAATCCACATCACAGGAACATGGTGCTTGGTCTCCCGACAGCGTGACATCATTCAGCGTTTCCCTTTCTTGACCTTTGCTTGATGCCAGCTGGGTACCCAAGGGGAGGCATCTGCTGCCGCAGCAGCTTGTGCCCGCTCGTTTAATATTTAACATTTCAGGAGACTAATAGCAAACAACTGAGAGAAGTACTTGGAGTTTTACGGCTGTTGTTCTTGCTTTTTATTTGTAATAATTTTAGTTACAGATGCTCTGCCTGAAGGTACACCGAGAATAAATCCAAAGTTCTCCAATGGGAGTTAAATGTTAAATTGAATTGCCTGGCTTTCAGCTGAGCAATTCTTAACAGCACTCTCTGTGATAGATCACACAAGGCCCGGGGTCCTTAGAATTAAAGCCTAAACAAGTATTCACTGACTGGCTTTTATCCAATAATATTATGTCTTTTCCAGTAAAGTAAATTTAATTATATTATATTGCTCAATATACAAATGTGTCCCAGACTGCATGGAAATGTGTACAACAGCTCCCTTGTGTAAGAAAAGAAACCTATTGTAGCATTTAAAGGACTTGTTAGGCATTTTGGGCCACTCTTCTGGTCTAACGCAGCCTGTCAGTTAGCTTGTTGCAGGTGAAATGGTCGGCTTGGTCCTATCCAAAAGCAGAGGTGTGACGAGGGCTGACACGTCGGTGAGCTGGTGGGAAAACTCTGAAAATCTGACAGTAACTGTTTGTGTGGTGCTGCAGATATTTTCCTTTTTTAGTGGATGATATGAGCCACGACATCTGGGACTGAAAGCGTGAAAACTTTACCCAACGCTCAAGCGCCAAAACCTGCAGTTCCTGGAGCTGCCACTTGAGGCTGGTTTTGAAAGCGAGTCAATCCACAGAAATGCCTTAAAAAGCATATTTATGGCCTGGGACAAAGAAATGGCCTCTATAGATAATCTCTCCCTTCATAACAAGTGTATGGTGGGTTTTTATAACTATAGACAGTATAAAACATGGATGTAGCTTCTGGTTCTGGAAAACTAAGCGGAAGTGCCTTAAACCTGCGTTCTATCTGAAGACCACCAAATGGGAACGGCTGTGGTTGCAAAAAAGACTTTGGGTCCTTTAGGAGTCTAAATTAAATAAAAAAGGCTATTTTGTGACTCTTGGTCATAAAGTGTTTCAAACTGGAGAATTCTCTGTGGTATGAACCTGCAGGCTCGTGTCAGTGATCAGTCGTCAGCGAACGATGAAGATGGCAACAACGGAAATGCTCATCTCGAGGCTTCAAAATGGGACTTAAGAAAACCAGCGGGTGATGTCACGGTAGCTGCGTCCATCTTCCGTACCGTCCATTCGGACGCTTGCATGGATCAAAGTGAGGCGTGTGGCCACTCTGGCTGTGCCAGCACGAGCAGCTGTAGCCTAAAGCTGTCTCCTAGCTAAGTCACTAAGGGTTCACTTCATCACTTAGCAGCAAGAAGACTAATTATGTAGGCATTTGTAAGTTTATTAGTAGCGAACTCTGGATTATTTTTGATTATTGATTAGTTTATGTCTCACAGTCTTCTATATAAAATATAAAAGTTTAAAACACAGGTGCCAGAAGCCAAAGTATGCCAGTTTATTTATTTTTTTAGCCATTTTTGCATCATAGCCAAAGAGCAAGTTATTAAAATTATTGCCACTCAACTGGTCTGCGATGTCATAATTGCAGTGGTTTCAAAATACTCAATGCTTTCAGCTTTTCTTTGACTAACTCTACAAAAACTGCCAGTTTTCAGCTTATTTCCAGCAGCCGATGCACACGAAATGAGACGAATGCTTTGAACGCAACGCTTGAAATGAGACTCAGCATTAGCATGTTTTGGTGTGAGGACTTGCTTGCACGACTCAAACCCCAAGAGCTCATCTAAGTTTCTTACTCTGATTAATTTTACCCTGCGTTGCATCGAATGCCCACCTCCAGGTCCCCCAGAAGGTTCACAACCCCCTGCTGTCACCAGCTGACAGGAGGAGGAGGATGAAAATAAAAGAAGCGGAGGAAGCGGGAGGAAAGCAGGGCGTCTGGGAAAACAAACACTGGTGCTGCTTCTTGGCACTCTTTGTTTAACCCTTTCACTGTAACAGTGTTATTAAAGGCACGAGTGCCGTATGTTATTCAGCTCTGTAATATTACAGTTCTCTGCTGAGTCATGAACGGCAGACTTTTTCTTTTTTTAATAGCATTTTCTTTTTTTATTGCAAATACATATACAAAAGTGTCTTTAAAGACAGTACAAATACATGGTGAGATTGCAGGAGGGGGTAAAAGATTACTGGACTCGTCAGTTCTTTGATGCTGAGAGAGAAGGAATGTGAGAGAGGATGTGAGGTCCCTCCGAACAAAAGATAAAAACTGTCAGAGATGCTATTTTCCAGTTCTTTCAGCCATATTCTGAAGCCCAACACAAGGAAAATTCACAAATAACAAATAATCAGTACGCATTTTGTTAGATATTCCCCCAACCCTACGAAACAAAGGCAAACACATACTTAAAATAGACATTTAGATAAGATAAATAAACCAGAAAAAGACGACTACAGCATGTACCATTCTGTCTACGTACCTCCTGGGTTGGAAAAAAGAAAAAGAAAAAATGGGGGATTATATGCTGTCTACATTGCAAAGAGGACAATTCATTAGTAATAAGAATAGTATGTAAAATAATTACTTTGAAATAAAGTTAATAAATAAATAAAACTGGATTTGACCTGGGGGAAGCTTGAGGGGTGCATACTGGAAACCAGCCTGTGGGAGAGGGGAGACTGCAAGGGGTCAAAGGTGACTTCCTGTAGCGGTCAAACACTCGCTGTTGGGACGGTAAGTGTAATCTCAGCTGCGCACAAACAAAAAGTTGGGGAAACGTAAAATCCAAGGCACGGATGGTGCGAGGGGCCGTCGAGACAACACAGCGCTGCAGAGCAGAGTCTCTCTTTCTCCTGTATTGCCTGATGGGTTTTCCGATTATCGCGACACATGACTTCAACAGCACAGATACAAAAAACCGTACTCGCTGAATGGCACGTGGAAAGAGTAAGCAACAACAATAAGTAACAAAAACCCGACAGAGAACCAGAATCTGCACTACCGCGAGTGGTTAGTGGCTGAACTGGTTAAAAATAGAAAGCTTTTTTTTTTTTTTCGTTTTATATCTACAGGTACAAATAATTATCCCAACCCTCCGCCCGCCCCACCCCCATGTCCCCAGGGGTTACAAACTGCCAGCATATGAAAAAAACAAAACAAAGGAAACATACACAGTACCTACAGAAATATTGACAATCAGTAAGTCCTCACAGAGGATTTTCTTAAGTCTTCCATCTCTCTAAAAATATAATATATAGTTTCTATAATAGCAAGGCACTACGTGAGCCAATCGCAAGTCCAGCTCTCCTCTTTTTTTTTAATTCAAGTGTCTGATTAAGGGGGAAAAAACCCTCCTCCAGAGTAAAGTGTTGGATGTGAGTGTCTCAGGGTCTGGTGAGCTGGGTGTAAACTGGAGCCGGATCCCAGTGCTGCGGGCTGCTCTGCGGGATGGAGGGCACCCCTGTGTTGTCGGCTATGGGCGTGTACATGGGCCTCTGGCTGGGGCTGCTCACGTAGCTGAAAGTGGAGTACAGCCCCGAGCTCTGCCCTGCCCCCGCGTGGCTGTAGTAGGAAGCAGTGGTGCCTCCCCCCTGGTGGTCAGGGTAGTCGTACTGCTGTTGTGCCCTGGAGATGGCTGGGTAGGAGGAGGGGGGGCTGTAGTGCTGCAGGTTGAAGGGGCTGTAGGCGACGTGCTGCGGGGAGCCCTGCTGCTCGCTGTAGTGGCTCGGGCTCAGCTGCTCTGTCTTGATCTGGGTCCTGTGCTGGGTCTGAGCACCATCTGAAGCACCGTTGCTCCCCAGGGTGGTCAGGGAGTGCTGCTGCTGCTGCTGTCCCTGCTGGTTCTGGCTTTTAGCCATCCAAGCACCTCCCGCCTGGGGGCTGACCGGAGCACCGCTGCTGATGCTGTAGCTGCCGGTGTAACTGAGTGGTGTGGTGTTAGCGGAGCCCGGGTGGCCATTGGGAGGGAGGTACTGGTCAAACTCGTTGACGTCAAAGGTCTCGATGTGGGAGATGACGTCGCTGCTCAGCTCACCGATGTCCACGTCACGGAAGTCGATGTTGAGCTGGCGCCCGCTGGGGCCATCGGGCAGAGAGCGGAGGCCCACTTCACGCTTTAGGTCAATCTTGCCTGAGCTGACATCAGTCTTTGGGGTGGTGGGAGGGGTAGGGGGACCCTGGGAGCCTGGAGGTTACAAAGTGAATGATTAGATTTTGCTTTAAATATCAAATTACTGTTAGGTTTTGTACTTTTCAAGCAGACCAATAGGCCTGAAATGAAGAATTTATCTTATACGATTTTAATGATCCAAAATTTAAAAAAAAAACAAAACATGAGAAACATTAGAAAAAAAAAAATTCTTCTCTCACCTGAGTGTTCACCAGGAGAATGCACCTCTCCCATGCTGGATGCCGGTGAGTCCGCCTGCTGGAGAGCTTTGAAGATGGCATTGGGGGAAATGTGCGTCTGCTCACTGCCGTCCTCCGCCTCGCTCTGCCCGTTCTTTACAGACTTCCTCCTTCGGGGCTGGTATTTGTAGTCCGGGTGATCCTTCTTGTGCTGCACCCGGAGCCGCTCAGCCTCCTCCACAAACGGCCGCTTCTCTCCTTCATTGAGAAGTCTGTGCGTAAAACGACCAATTATTGAACTTTCTACTGTGATTTATAAACAAAAATTAACCAATTGTGAAAAAAGATGAACATGCTGCATCTTTAACCCTGTACAGAAGAGAATGGATGGATGGATATAAAAACAAAATCGCATAATGTATCCTAAATCGTTATATAAAAATATTTAATTCAAAAAAACAACAGCGCATCTACTACTTACCTCCAGAGTTTCCCAAGCGTTTTGCTGAGCTCCGCGTTATGAAGGTGCGGGTACTGATCCGCCAGCTTCCTGCGGGCTGCCTGAGCCCACACCATGAAGGCGTTCATTGGTCTCTTAACGTGAGGCTTGTTCTTGGTAGATCCGTTAACGCGCACCGGCATGGGCACGAGGGTCCAGTCGTAACCCTTGAGCACCTGGGACACTGCTTCGCGGATGCAAGCAGGAAACTTATCGTCCTCGTCCTTCTTGAAGTCGCCCATGGATGCGTCCCCCCTGAGCAGCCCGTTCTCTGACGGCCGGGTGTTCTCGGTATCGGACCCCGAGCCGGACGGGCACGGGGAGCCCGCAGAGTCCTCGGACATGCTCGGGCTCGGGGCGTCAGAGAGACACTTGTCTTGTTCCTCCGTCATCTTCAGGAAGGGGTCGAGGAGATTCATACGAAAAACTGTTTGGTGCCAAATTACGCGTGAAATCAGGGAGTTAAATTTGCTTTTTCGCGTGAGGGAAAAAGCCTCTGAATTGACTTTACCTTGCCAGGATGCGTTTGAGCAATACCTTTCGACAAAAAAAAAAAAAATCTGTTAATTCTCTCCCGTGTGCCGTGCGTAAAGCCGATTTGGAGAGAAAGCGTTTTTACGCGTGAACTCCCGGGACGTTTGTTTTCTGCAAACGGATCCGCGCTTGCAAGGACAAAAATAAAAATAAAAATAAAAACCAAAAACACGCCAGCAGGTAAGACTCTGTTCAGCTCTGCAGAATTAAACGATGAAGAGCTCCCTTCTCGTCTCCGAGTACAATCCCCAGAAGCTTGAGTGCTTTGAACTGAAAACGTTTTGCATGCGGGCTTTATAGCCCTTGTGCTCGCTGAGGAAAGCCCTAATCTGATTGGCTGGCAAGCATGTGACGCCAAAGTGAAGGAATTCGATCCCATTTTTTCCTTCTCCAACCAGCGCGGGCAACACACACAATTCCTTGACACACACACGCGCGCGCGTACACACACTGCTCTCCAGCCTCTATATGTGTTTAATGTAGCTTTTTTTTCTTATAGATATTTTAAGGCTGTATGGGGGAAAGAGTCAGCTTAAACATTTATTCAGACACACTGAATATTTATCTTGATATTATGACCCACTCACAGTGACATTTTATATTGAAAGAAAACAACTTATGTTGCAAACGGACCTGAGAGGCATAAGATCAGCGGAAAGATTACCGGTAAAACTGTGTTACTCACGTAGTTCAGCATCCCAAAGTGCTGCGATTACTTTCTAGTCCTACAGTAACACATTTCCCCTGTTTCTTCCATCAAACTTGGACGCTTACCTACAGTTACAGCATCTGAACAATAGGGGGAGACAGCAGTCTAGAAAAGCAGTGAACTTGCCTCCCTGCGCTTGCCAGGAGGAGGAAGAGGAGGAGGAAGAGGAGGAGGAGGGAGAAGCCTGCTCCAGAGCAACAGTTGCTGTCAAACATCAGCTTTTGATTTGTGTCGCTTCTTCATTTCCAACAACAGAGCAATAATCCAGTGAATTGCGGATTTTGTTCAATTTGCTGACTATTCAACTTCAGCTCCGGCCTTACCTGTTTTTCCTCCAAATGTTCTTCATAAAATAGGGAACATTTAAGAGCTCTGTTACACAGTATTATAAACTCCATATTCTGCTTGGAATTACACACATATTTGAAACTTTACTTTTAATGTGTCTCCCATATGTTTTCTTTAAACTTATGTTTATCTGATTTTAAGTGGAAACTCTTAAAATCTTTAGTTTTTTTTGTGTTTTTTTTAATAGCTGTAGTGCATGCAAATGCATACATTCATATAAGAGACCTTTTACCTAAGTAACTGTAGCAAGGCAGCGATGCGACAGCAGCTCTTTAGGAGCAAGACAAGCATTCAGAGTGTTTTGTAAGCGATGCTTCGTGTGTTTCAGAGAGGGTTAATTCTGATTATACAATAGATATAAATGTGTAAGCGGCATTTTAATGTTGCAGGAAGAGCTTAATTCAACTGCTTTGCCCTCTGACAGTTAAATCTGAAAGAAGACATCATACTGGGATATGAATCTAATGTGTAACTTTATCGAGTCAGGTAGAAAGCTGCAGAATATTATAAAACTCGAGAGAAAAAAAACCCATGTGTTCTAAGTGCAGTAGTTAAGTAAATGTACTTGGTTGGTTTCCACCAGTGACAGCTACATTAATGTGCATCATTTTCAGTTTTAAATGATGCACACACCCCTTTCGTCCCCTCTCTGAGGACGAACCCAGGACGACTCTCCAATCAGAGCACCATAACGTGCTCTGCAGTGGTCACCGATGGTAACCTGCCTGCACATGCCCCCCCCCCTTGATTGTTTATTATGCTTTGTGGAGATGTGGAAATGTAAATCTCAGTTCAGGTTAATGTGGACAACATGTGCTACCTGAAGTCGCTTTTAATAGCTCACAGATGTCAGGTAGAGCTAATTTAACTCTGCTGCCTGCTCTTGTTGCTCAGTGAGCTGCACGTACAGACACCCACAACCTTTGTGTGTGTGTGTGTGTTGTGTTTTAAGCAGATACAAATCTCATTGCTTTCCCTTTCTCCCCATTTCTGCACGCTTTAAAAGGGGAGGATATTCTGGATGCCGTAATCGCCTGTTTGCTTTTAGTCCGACTGCTCATTCTCTGAATCACTCAGTAATTCTCTCTCTGCCTCACCAATTAGGCCTGTGGTTCCAAAACACTAAAGCCTAACATCGCCGGCTCCTTCGTTCCTCTCTGAGTTTATTTACACGAGCCATGCTTATTTAAGATACTCAGTTTGAACACAAATAGAAGGGAGCAGTTTGGCTCTGCGTTAATGGCTCGTGGGACGCCGGCGAGGTCGCGTGCACACTGCGTGCCGTTGCACGAGGCCACCAAATGCAACCGTGTTTGCTTGTAGAGCAACAGAGGCGTGAACGCATTGACTCACAGAGCAGAGCGGTGGAAAACGTGGTGCTGCTGTTGACCAAGTAAATATGCCAAGTGGAGAAGGAGAGGAGCTAAAAGCAGAAGGGGGAAGATGGCGAGCTGGGAAGTGCACATGGAAGAAGGGAAAGGAAGACTCAGCCCGGAGCCGAGCGGTTTCTAAGGAACAATGCAAATGTGATGAGTCCACACGGGAATACAGCGGTATTAAAAAGGTTTTTAAGACTTCCCCAACTGAATCCCATTACCCCAGAAACATGCTCGATCTGCACTGCTGTTTGATTGGTTAGCATTCCCAGTCAGCGGCTTTAACAGCCAACAGTAATCGGATCTCACATCTTCCCATTTCCATACGAGCAGGCTGGCCAGGAAAGGCCCTTCTTCTTCTTCTTCTTCAGTTGTTCTGGTTTTTTTGGTGGTGAAAAAACTGCATTTTTGGTGAATTTCAACTGTTTTACGAACTTAAATATGGCTCTGAATGTGGTGTCTATAATAAAACAGCAGAGCGTTAACCATGCGGTGTGTAAAGCAGGTGAAAAAAGCCACATAAAGCATATAAACCCATCTAACCTGGATGTACTGAACTCTGTAATGACCACCTTTCCACCTAGTTATGTCTGAAAGAAATCTCTTCTGTGTGAATGAAGGCAAAGGCAGAAGGCCTTTAAGTTTTTTAAAGTGACCAGTTATGACTATGCATGAGTAGGATTTGCATGATTCACAATTCAATAGCAAAAAAAATATATATTAGGTCCCCTTAACTACTAAAACTGAAGGATTTATAAGAATCCAGTCCATGATTAAGAGAATGATCAGAGGAGAATGTTGTCAATAATAAGACGAGACCGTTAGTAAGAAGGACAAATATGTACAAGCATTAAACAGAAAACTCGATAAACCCGTCCCTGCAGATCGGCTTCGGAGCGGCGGCCAAGCTGTCATCTGGCAGCTCTGCATAGATCAAAAGCGAGCACACGTGCACGCGGTGGCAGCACGTATAACCTCGACTCCCGTGTGACACTGTGTCAAAAAAACAGAAAAAAAACACAAATTAACACCAGCACATGGCTCAGCACTCCTGGATACGCTCCTCCTCCGAATGTCACACGGGGAAGTTACACTCTTCCTCTTTTTTTTCCTGAATGTATCCTGATATGTTTTCACCTCGGTCTTCCTGTAATCTGTGGCTTCATAGTTACAGTTACGGCGAAGACTGAGCAATCTCTTGGTTTCGAGGCAGGATGAAAGGGTCGTCCATCCTGTGCTCTTTTAGACGGGAATGGGATGACCAGAGAGTGGTGTGTGTGTCTGTGTGTGTGTGTGTGTGTGCTGTGTGTGTGTGTGTGCGCGCAGAGGGCAGGGTGAGGCCTTGGGAAACTTCTCATCTTGACTTGGAGCTACAGCGTAAAAACTCTGAGCAAACACTGGGAGCCAACTGCTAAAGTCTTGCCTGCTTTACGTTTCTGAGCATCCAGGTTTCAGGTATGAATTCAGGTTTAAAGGAGCAGCGTTTTGGGGGAAGGCTGTTATTATGCGGTACGCTCATACTTGTCAGTGTTCTGGAATCACCTGTTTTACTCTAAATAGCATAATTTAAAAAAAGAACACGATGCTGGATTACAAAAGATATGAAAGTAGCAGTTGTGAGCATGAACTCAGGATGATTTTTCCATCAGCTTCTATACAAACAGACTTCTTTTGGCATCCCGGGGCGTCCGAGGTGCTTCCACGTGCCTTTACTTTTCAGACCCAAAAGCTGCATCCATCTTTTATATACAGTCTATGGGTTGGTTAAGTTTGGGAAATGATGGAAGTTGAAAACTGGAATAAGCAGAGTGAGTTTAATGGAAAATGTTAATCAGCTGGTGTACCTTATCACATGACTACACTGACTGTGTACTGAGCACTTTGGGGGGAATGTACAATAAATGTTTTTAGTGGGTAAACCTGCAGCACCGGCTGAGCTTTGGTTTTGTGTCTCCAGCGTTTGGACCTGGGACGATGCTTCGACATGCTGAGTTTTTCACAGTCTTTGTAACACGGGGAAGTCAAACTACTGTTAATCATTTTGAGCTACTAGGAAACCACCAGTTGGTAATGCTCAGCACGTACACACTGCTCCCACTTCCACTGAGTGTCCACATACACGCAGTTACATTAAATTTTAATCATTTTTATTTGTTATGTTATTTTCATTTCCCCTAATGTCATATTCCCCTTTTTTGTCCATAAACATTCTTAGAATGACTGATTTAAGTTTACTGTATGCATAGGTGCAGTAAGTTCAGCTGGTCCTCCTTTTTAAAAAAATGTAACTCTGTAATTTCAGCAGTTGCGTATCGGCTACGTCGGAACGAAGAAGCAATCAGAGGTCCTCAAAAACCGAAGTGTGAGGGGAGCGTCTCGTGGAGCCTGCGGCCGACAGAGAGGTGCGAGTTCTTGGAAGAGTTTGGAGTGATTAATGGCTGCCTCGAGTCTGTGCGCGCCTCTTCCACTCTGATCTGATCGTCTCGGCACCGGGTGTTTGTTGACCGTCACTCTCCTCTTCAATCTGTTTAAATAACAGTGAGGAAATACCCAGGAAAGCACTGTCTGCCATCCATCACCGACCCAAAGCCCTGCTGCCAGTCTATGAATGCCCACCCGCAACCTCACAGACTCAAGTTTTTATTATTCACTATGTTCTTCTACACTCCTTTTTTTTTTTTTTGCTTTCATAGTGGCATTAGCTGGGCTGAGAATAGTCCAAGATACTCCTGGCCAAAGTCAGTGAGTCGACACTCTCCTCCAGACTAAACCCAGCAGAAAACAGACCCGGTCGCTTCATGCCTCTGGACACATTTCCCAGCAACCTGAGTTGTTGCTGATTAAAATATGTGCATTAGCTGCTCATACCACGCTGTACGAGAGGTTGGAAAAGCGAATGGAAACCCAATCCACTCGGGCTGAGTCGAAAAAGCCGCAGAGGAGTACCATTTCCCTCCGAAGATATGGCTTGTGCAAACAGCCCTCGCTTTAACAATAACAATGGTCTCACCCAGCCAGGCCAAGCTAACTAATGACAGATCCACACCTTAATGCTGAGCAGTTGTTTGGGTTTAGCCGAAGGAGAACTTGTGTGCGTGTGTGTGTGTGTGTGTGGGTAGAAGAACGGCAGTTGTCAGCGGGTGGCTCGTGCCGCTGGAAAACTCCCTCCTTCCTCCCCTGGATGGAGAGCAGCACCCATGATTCAGGGGGGAGATCGAGGGAGAAAAGCTCTGACGCAGCGAAACGTTACTCTGAGCAGCAGAGGACGTCCAACTATAACGCAGCACATTTTTACAGCTTATTGAATTGTGCAGGAGGCAGGGTGGGGGCGGTGAAGGTGGGGGCAGACGTCTAAAATTATTCCTCAGTGTGTTTTCGGTTCCCTCTCTTTGGTAACAGTAACAGTTTGTTTTTTTTTCCTCCTCCAGCAACGCTCCATTTCCTTTCTGGGTCCCTCTCTGTCTTTGCAGTTGTGGTGCACAGTTGTGCGGTGTGTAATGAATTGATGGGCTAATGAGGGTCATTCGGTGTCAGGCTAAAGCAAATTTAAAATTTTTAACAGGTCAGCTTTGAGCACTTCTTTCCCACCGGAGTGTGTCAGAAATGCTGGTAGGGAGAATAAACTGAAATATTACTGAAGTTTTAAGAAAGCGTCTGCAAAAGTATATTTACCTTTCTTTAGCTTGCATGGCTCACTGACACTTGCAAAGTGCTTTTTTGTGTGTTTTTTGCAGTAGAATCAGAAGAAAATGACAAACCAAAGCAAAAAAATCCTAAAGCTTTCTGCATGAACTTATCGATATGAAGTAAATGCTGTCTGCATTCATACTGGCTCCCTGTGAGCTTTGCTTTAGCGGTAAATCTGTGCCACCTGCTGCCTTGAAGAATCTTGAGAAAAAAAAAAAGGCTTCATTGTGCCACCAAAACAGGAAGGAGACAATGTAACCAGCACACACACACACACACACACACACACACTAATGTGTGCTTCAACCATGCATTAAAACATTATACACTGATTTTCCATTAAATTTACCACCTATGGATGCGTGTCAGTGAATCTGCAGCTGTAAAAGTGATTCTGGTTCAGTAATGTAGGCACTGCTGCCTCCTTCCTCTTTCAGCTGCTCCCTCCAGGTGCTGCCGCAGCAGATCGTCTGCCTCCACCTCACCTTGTTCCCGCCCTCCCGTCACACCCACCCTCTGCACGTCCTCCTTCGCCACATCCGTGAATCTTCTCTGTGGTCTTCCTCTTTATCTCCTGCCCGCCAGCTCCATATTCAACATCTGCAGTCTAATGTGTCCACTATTCCTCCCCTGCACAGTAGGCTAACAAAACATACACACTTACAGTGGTGCGGGGTGTCGAGGCGTGTGTTTATTCTGCAAAGTGTTTAGTCAGTAGTGCAGTCCAGGTGTAATCTCACCTGTTTGCCTCTTACCCCACCCTCAGGGGTGGGGTAGGTACCCTGCATGGCAGCCATTGGTCCCTGTGCGAATGGATGCATGATATTTACTTAATTTGCTTTGTCTATAATATGTTTTAATGCAGCAAACATGTTGCAAATTCCACAAAGAACATCTGTTATGTAGCTTGCTTAAAAAAATAAATCACTCAATACTAAAACCCGTATTTCCTTGAAACAGGATCGGCGTCTGTATACGTGAGCGGAGGCCCGTCACTTCTGTCGCTCCGCTGGTTCCTGCTGCTGCAGAGAGCCTTCCTGCACAGGCGCCCTGCTCAGCAGCACTGAGAGCTGCGTTTAATGAAACGGTGATGATATCTCGGTGCTTTGGCTGGCATGCTTCAGGAGCAACCCTCCATCCCGCTCTAACCACAGTCATCCAGATTAGAAGATGCAGAGTGGTGCATAAACAGAGTGGAAAGATCACTTAAAGAGGAAGGAAGACATAAAGGTTACATTAAATAAATAGTTATAGCTAACTTTGCTCTTCAGAAAGAAAAAAAAAAAAGCAGTCTCCCGACAGGCATGAGTCCTGTTGCTTATGTTCCCGTCCAGATTATATATTAATGTGACTTTTTACATAATTTTCTTAATATCAAGTGCAGGAATGAAGCACAGAGTGTTATGGAGTCGAGCTTCCTGAGCTTTTTGTAGGGTTTTATTATTCGCAGAAATTACATTTTGTGGTTGACATTGTTCAAAGATTCCCAGTTTGGTCTCTGACATACGTTACGTGTTCTTATTCCTCGCTGCGGACTGTCACTTTTTACAAATGTCTCTGCCTGAACCTGCAGTAACGTAAGCTTAGCAGCTACAGAAGCATGAAACTGTTGTTTCATAAGTTCCATTTGTTACTCACGGAAACAATAACTGCTTATCTCGCTTGCTTGCTCGCTCAGTGCTCGCAGGAAGAGTTCGTCTCATTCTGTTAATGCGGTGAGTTGGTCATCAGCAGTGAAAAATAATTCTTCTTTTTTGGCCGTCCCTGGACGCCCCCTCGGCTCTGGCCCGGCTGCCGAGGCACCAAACATAAAATCATTAATACTTAATTAATACTAAAATGTGCGATATGGTCATTTAAGCTCAATGTCAAGCCAGCTGGCAAGGAGACAGAAACAAATACAGGTGCCCAAACATGTGGAGCTCTTTTACTTTCAGTTACACTTTCCTAATATTTGCCTTTGGGACAAAAGTTTCTGTTGCTAATTTTCATCGAGGCTCTTTTAACAATTTCTTTTGTTCAAATTGAAACCAATAAACATGTGGTTTGCTGTTGACCACATACTGAAACAATGTGAATGCCATTGCGTCATTTGTGTGTGTGTGTGTGTGTGTGTGTGTGTGTGTGTGTGTGTGTGTGCGCGCGCGCTGCTGATGTAAAACGAGCCAGCTGTGGTACCATGTTCGGGCCTGATTCGCAACATCTGGACTCATCACCTCCTGAGCTTTTCGTTGTCGGAGTCTTCCTCTCGCATACTGATCATTTAAATCCACTCTAAGCTTCTCTGAGGAGAGTTTATCTCACAAAGCTCTGCATGATTGTGTCCATGACTCCCAACCTCGGTCTAAATAAGATTCAGATGGAAGTCTGGAGATCCATTGTTGGGAATCACTTGTTGCTCCTACTAACAGTTGGCTCGTGAGGTTTGAATTTCTCATCCTGCACGTGAGATCTGGCAGGTTCTGTGCGGTAAATGACTCGACCGTCACTTTGCAAAACTGCAACCAGCATGCGACCCCCTCCCCCACATTAAAGCCAGGAGTGAAACCATATATGCACTTAAAACATCAGGATCCCATAGTTTTTGCAACTGAAATGCTGCCAGTTCAATTACTGTTCTCTTACTTAGCTTTAGGAAGTTGCAGTGCCCCACAAAATGGTTTATGTTACAAAAACAATTATTTCGAAATGTGTTTAAAAGAAAACGAATTTGATAGTTGTGGCGATTATGTCTACTTCAAAACTCTCCGGCCCCTCAGCCCAGTCCAGTGTGTTTATAGCCCCAGTGATAGTTCAGCGAGATTTACTCGTAGCAGTTTGCGGCGAACGCGAAGGCCACACCGCTGTCTTTGTCCGCTGCCGAAGCCCCCGCTGTGCTAGCATTGCATGTGGCGAAAGGAAATTTCTAAGTCCGATTTCCTGCCATCAGAATGCCTCGGTGTGTCCTCACAGAGCACAACGTGGGGAGGAGGGGACGGTGTTGGTTTATCAGCGGACTTCTGAATTAAAGAGAGAGATACTGGAAGTCGCCGTGCCTGAGCTGCTTTGTGTTAGCAAGCATAGAGAATTCTAACAAATACAATTTCCAGTTGTTTTGAATGTTGCTCCTGAGACTCACTACTTCATAATTAACTTAGATGCAGATTCTTGTAATAAATTAAACACAATACGCTCACTAGACATTGAGCATTTTAGAGTACTTTAGCTTTTTTTTTTGCTAACCTTTTAGCCAGTTGGTAATCCTGCTTTTATTTGACTTAAAAGAAAAATTACATATGTCGGCTTTTTTTTTTTTTTTATCCCATCTGAATGAACACATGTAGTTATAAGTGGTTTCCTGTGTTTGTGTATCTTGACTCACCTCAAAAAGCCAGCCATCTCATTCAGCGTCATCTTTAAATTTTAGTCCGCCTTATGACTACAATGAAATAACAGATATGTAGCTGAGCAGTAGAAAATATAAACTGTTACTAAAAAAGGAAATCGAGATCATCAAAAGATCTCCTGTGTCCAGGTTTCTTTGTGACGACAAGGGACAGTTCTGCACAGTTTAGCTTTGATTCAACGTTTCCTGTGTGCCAATTAGATTTTGAGCCAGTGACCATGTCCATAATTTAGACAAATAGGGTGAATCCACAGGGTCTTAATTACAGAGGATGGCACACTCTCTTCTTAAGCCGCCTCAATTTGTGGCAGAAAAGATTCAGGCTGAAACCGTGGTTGTGTTTTTAATGCGAAACCTTTGCCAAATATCGCTTTAATGCCTGCTCTGTAAAACTCAGGAACCATACTAAACCCCGGTTTGTTCACTTCTCTTGAACTTGGAGCCATGAGCTGAGCTGCTCATCGCACCACTGAGGCTCATAATTAAAAATCTCCAGTTACTTCCTCCTTACCTCTGCTGACCCTGGCCTCGTGGCTCAGCAGTACCCGAGACCAGTGAGCCGCCTCTGGGGAGCCACGGGAGGAACTTGGCCTGGACGTTGGCTGGAGACCGGACAACGGTTGGAAGTAATGGGGATGTTGACTCAAGGGTGACGAGGGTGGGCGGACGTGACCACTGAAGAAGAGCATGCCAAGTAAACACTGCGCAATCATTAGACCAGATTAGCCTTGCTTGTGATGCCAGCGTGCAAGGCTGCCATGCCGCCTTTTACGGCTTTCTAGCGCTGGAGAAATTTTGCGGACGTTTGAATGTGACTGACACAAAACAGACTGAGAAGAAGAAAGAGTGAAACGGAGACAGCAACGCAGCGAACTCTGTCTCTGGGGTTGTTATTAAAGCAGCATCTGGAATGCAGGAATGTCCGCTGACGTCCTTCTCATCAGGTAGGGTATGAGACGGGAGGAAAAAAGTGTCAGCTTGTTTCAGGAAGGAACTGATACTGCAGGGCCATCTGAGGATTCAAATATTGCCACTCAGGGGGAAGGGGGAAGACAGAGGTATCGGTTTCACGAAGAACGAAACAGATCCACAGTGAGGGAGCGACAAAGAAGTCGAAAAAACGGTTTGTATTAAACCGTGATAGAATAACGCCTAAATCCTTCATGGCGAATGGGCCAAGGCTAAAGGTAACACTGGGCCCCCTGTCATTGGGACCCCCTCCTTGAGTACCAACCCACTGTGGTGAGTGAGCGGTGGAACAGCAGAGGGCCATACATACAGTACACACTCTGTCTATCTCATAGGCTCTTTCAGCCTTGTGGTTTGGCAGGTCAAGCAGCGATGTAGGTGGCTCTGACTGAAGATATGGAGACCCATGTGTGTTGAGCTTAAGTATTCACTTTACCTCTGCCATTAGGACACATTACACATTGAGTCTGTGTGTGGAGAGGGCGAGAGCGTTGGCTTATTGCAGCTAATCCCTCACTTTCAGCCTGCACTTGGCATTGTGGGTTATATTTGTCATGCAATTCAAGTTTTAGAGTCTAATCGAGAAGTCGAGGCCTAAGCTTCTGCAAACAGTGGAGAAAAGCGGGCTGGTATCAGCTGACCGAGCGAAGAGGAACCTCTATTCCAGTAACGGTGGTGCTGCTGCTCAGTTACCTGCACAGAGGTATTCCCAAGAGCCTGGCCAAACATATATCAGCACTGTTTCATATCAAAGACCTTTATTTTGGCAAATGCTGGTGTTTGCTTGGAGTGAGCGCTTTTTAATGAATTCACTTGGTTCTGTACATAGTGTTAATGCACAGGGAAAACACAAGCTAAAACCTTTTGACGTCTGTCTGGGTAATATGGGCTTATGGGAAGCTTAGACAGCTTCCCATAAGACAACATAGACCCATGCAGGGTTCTGCAGCACAAATGCCCTTTGTGGGACACGCACAGCAACGCTCCCCGAAGAAGCGAGAAAGAGCTCTAGCTCCCGGTTTCCTGAAGTATCACAACGACCAAACGCAAGTCCCCAAAGGGATTAATTCATGTACAATTCATTTATGATTGTTAGTAGTTACATAGGTAACATTTTGAGCTGTTTAATGTGAAATAAAGAACACAGCTGCCGAGGGTGCAATATTGCGAGTTTCAGGATATTTATGAATAAAGATTTTCCTTTTTTAACCACAGGCCAGCTATGTCACTAGCTGTTCCTGTCTTACGTGCACGTGGTTAGTCATGCGTTCATAATAAATCTTATTCTTAACATTCAATAAACATTTTTTTTCCACCTAAGCAGCACTCAGAAGTGCAAGTTTTATAAAACGCTATTATTATATTGCCTATGTAATCATTTTCAGTCAGGCTGCAATACCAATGCAGGATTGCATGAAGAAAGGCCTGGACCTCTACTGTACTAATCTGTTTCCTCTGCTCCTTTAGATTACATCGTATGAAACCCAGGATCCCTCCGGTTAGGCAGCAGAGCCCTGACGCTGCTTCAGACCCACGTGTGGCTCGTCCTGTGCTGCGCTGCTCGGCGATGTGCCTTTTCTTCTGCTCTGTGCTGTCCTGCGCCTCGATGCCGGCTCC
Organism: Pterophyllum scalare; assembly: GCA_024447675.2. Classification (NCBI taxonomy): domain Eukaryota; kingdom Metazoa; phylum Chordata; class Actinopteri; order Cichliformes; family Cichlidae; genus Pterophyllum; species Pterophyllum scalare. Next base: position 32,908 of record JAMQGT020001958.1, read on the forward strand.
TCGCTAGGTGCCAAGTGATTTTTATCACTGGGAAAACAGTCTCTTTCCAATCTCGGCCCTCTCAGGAGCATATGAATACACTTTACACTCACACGAAGGAAAACAGGTAACTTGAGATCAGGCTTGGGGCAAGAGCGGGAGTCTGCAGGTAAAAGAGCTGCAGTGTGTCTTGAGTGAGTATGTGCTGCATGCGTTCACGCTCATGAATGCCGTTGTAACACAAGTGTGTCTGCACGGTAGTTATGCTTTCATTTTAAACCTGCGTGTGCACTTTGCCCCCTGGCGCAGTGGACGAGTGGCAAAGGTGACATAAAGTAAAGAGAGGAGCTGCTTTATCCGGGGAGAGTCCACTGGGAAAATCTGAACCTTTTCCCAGTGATTCCACGAACACTGGTGAGCACCACCAGTCCGACTGCAGAGTTCAGCTGCCAACCGTCCCCTGCAGTCAAACAGTAAAAAAAAAAACACCTCTAAAATCTCATTAATTTGTCTTCTAGATTAATTAATCTCTGCATGCGTGTGTTGTGTTCTTTTCCTATTTTAACAGCCGTTCTTCCGATCTATACGTCACACTTGGCTGATTCATAGCTGGGCACTGTGGTGACTGCAGGTTTGCATGCTGTGTAATTGTTCCTATTTTTTTTCTTTTACATATATTGACACTCCAGAAACTTTGTTTGGAGGCACATCCTTCATCAAAAAATAAAGATCAGCTGTGCACACTTCAACCACTCTGAACCACGACTCTCCCCGGAGCTTGATAATCAGAGGGGGAAGCCTGCCGCCCCTGTTGCTAAGCAGCATCATCATCAAATGCATCATCATCATCCAAGACGTTTACGCTGTAGCGTTATATAATCATGTGACAGGTGTCGGAGAGTAACTGCTAGTCTCCTTCTAGAGTTTCTGGATTTCATTGTCCCTTTCACCTCTTGCTGCCAGCGGTTCAACATCGCTGACATAATGTGGCTCTCTGAAGAGGCCTCGTTGTTTTCCCGGCCTCCAGCAGTTCCGCCGGCTCGGTTGCGCTTCTGCTCTGGATTCTGAGCTCTGTTTTAAATCCAGAGACCTTGGCCTCGTTTTGTGCTTTGGTTGGGTAGAACCGGCCCGGGCTACTCGCTAAACTCCAGAAGCTGTGCATCAGAGGAGCGTCCCTCTTTGTGTCTCAGGTCACGTCTTTGAATCGCGGCACCTGGTAAATGTAGAGAAGAGAAGCTGCGGGTATTTGCCGATACTGCAGTATGTCTGTAGCAGAGGAGATGCTGTTGTGTGCAGTACATCTGCATGTGCAGCGGGCCACTTTATAGTAGATTGGTCGAACACAGCACACACACACACAGATTTCTGTATTAAAGAGGTCTCTGTTCCCTGCTGCTGCAAACGGACTCACAGTTCAAAGTACCAAACTTAAGACATTTTTCTTCCTTATATGCTATAAAAAACAATGCCATCATTTTCAGGCGTGGTTTCCCGGTTTGTTTTAATATCATAATGACCCGTTTGGAAGGTAGCCATCACATTAACATGGAAATTTTGCGCACTGAAACAAAAAATCTGGAGTCATAACAGTTTATAACCTGAACCTGAGGGCAAGGCAAGGTGTGTCAAAGGTCCTCTCCTCATCAGCCTCTGTTTATTTAATTTCAGATTTTCCCTTTTTAACACATATGTACATGCACTAAATCCCCCGGCCATAAGTCTCCATCCCTCCTCCGCTCCATGCTTCCCGCCTTCTTTCAGCGGGGCTGTTTATTTTAGATTTTCGGAGGAAAAACCTACAGTAAAATGAAAACAAAGGTAGCGTCACACTCATAATATTTGGAGTGGAGAGAAATTTATTTTCCTTTTATTAAATGCTAATTAATATGCAGTGTCGGGGAGACTAATACTGTGGGTTTCATTTCCCCGGTATCCTGTGCTGTGCCGGCTCTGCCTCAGAGGTGGACCCAGCTGTGAGTGAGCTGTGAGCTGGAGATATGGAAATCTGGTTTGAATTAAAAGAAATAAACTTCCCTCTCGCTGTTGCCGTTTTCCTGTCTCCTCTTCGGTCATCCCCCTTTTTTTCTTTTCTTTTTTTTCCTGAGCTCGTAACTGTCAGGGTGAAGTTTGTTTTGGGGCCAGTGTTAATGTGGATGCCGGGAATGCCCAGACCCTAATTGCTCTGGTTAAATGTTCTTGTGTGTGTGTGTGTGTGGGTGTGTGTGTGTTTGTTTGTGCGGGTGGCTGGGGATTCCTTTTAATTAACAGTGAGCATGTATCATCGTGGCAGGTGAGGAAGTTTACAGTATCGATGCTGCCTCGGCAGCAGGATCTCAGAACGCGTTCTTAGCGCACTATTTTGTCTGCCGCCTCTTGCAAACAGTAAAAGGGCTCAAAATGACTACTTTTAATTTTTCTTTCCAGGCTACTCTGCTCCTTTTAATCGCCGGGAGCGGCCAGCTGGCTGCAAATATTTGTTATTGCTCGCCTAAAACTCACTTATCATCACGAGTAAATCCAGAAACTCAGGTGAGACTGATGTACTGTAATGCTCCGCCAATATATTGGGTGATCTCCAACTCTTAATAAAAAATTTGACAATGATCAACACATGTTACAGCACAAGAGCTGCACAAACGTTCTCTAAAAGCCGCTCACCTACGACTGTGTAGCGTCCGGTGACGAGTTTCACCGTCCCGTTGTGATCCGCTGAGAGCAGAGCTGGAAGACGTAGAAAGCGGCGAGTATAAAATTGATTTAAGCTCCTTCGGCCCATTCTTTGGCTTGCAGCTCTGCTTTCGGTCCACTCTCACTGCCATCACATTAATATTAATAATAACTTTAAGAATAGAATCATTTTTCACCAACACTACCTTTTTCATAGCAACAGACAAAATTTGGTGCACAACAAGAAGGAGAGTGAATATTGGTCTTGGATTCATTCAGATGGTCGTAAACACAACTCGCCATCAATATGCAGTCAATGTGCGGGCCGCACGGTTGTGCAGTGGTTTGCATCGTTCCCTCGCAACCTGGAGGTTCCTGGTTCAATCCCCAGCTGGGAGGGACATGGCTGCGTGGTTTTCCTCTGTGTGCTCCAGCTTCCTGCCACAGTCCAAAGACATGCGTTAGTTAATCATTGACGTTAGAATGAAAGCGCTGTATGAATGTATGGTTAAATGTGGTGGCAGCATACAGCGTTTTAAGGGGTTGGCACAACTAGAAACATGTGTGTTACATATTTAAAGCAGACACCGATGCCTCGAAAGACTTCAAACCTCTTGTGAAGTTTAATGTGACTGAGATTAACGCGTGTCAGGTGTTAACCTTACATGTGAAGATTAACTTTAAGGTTTATCTTCCATTAGCCTTTGGCAAATTTGCCATATAAGCAGGAAATAGTTATAGATATGTGTGTGTGTGTGTGTGTGCAAAGACAAAAAAAAGAGACAGCAATAACCTTAAAATGTACAAAGATTACACTAATGTTTCTTTGTACATTCACAGGCTTGCATGCAATGAACGCCTCAGAGATCAGGACCCTGTCAGGAAATATGACTCACATCGGCTGGGTAAGCACTGCAGGTCGGCCCGTCACGTGAAAGGCTGTCCTGGAACAACTCTGTAACCGTACAAGTCGCTGTTTAAACAGGCCTCCGAGAGATGCCCTCTCATTTCCTGCTGGAAAAGCTGATCAATCACAGCTCTCATCACCTTGGAGGCGGCGAGAAACGGAGATGTTTGGCAGGGACAGAGAGAGGAAGGTGAGATGAGTGAAGAAATGACAGGAGAGCCTTTTATTTTATTTTATTTTTTGTAGGGGTTTGTTTGTAAGGCATCTAAGTTTAAATATGTGAAAGACGGAGAAAAACAAGGGAGAAAAACACCAGAGCACGTAACTAAAACTGCTCACTTCCACGGGAGCTGAAACAACAGAGCCGGATATCTTTAGCGCAGATATCTGGGAGCTAGCATGGAAGAAGACAGGATCGCAGCGCGTGCCTCCTCCCCAGTTTGTCGATGCGAGTGTCAAACGAGAGCCGGATCAACTGTGAAACGTTACATCCATCTAGCAATTCCAAAAGAGGGCTGTTCTGCTCTTACAAGTCCTCCCTTCGCTCCTTCCTCCTGCCCGGCACTTAAAACAACACATTGTGCCAGCAGCTCTTGATTTCCACTTCAACACTGTGTCGTTTTTCAAGCGAGGTCTATCAGAAGCGTTTAGGCTGAACGCAGAGCAGACCCCGGTAGCCAGCTCGCCCCGGCCTTCTCTGACTCAGAGCGTGCTCGGCTCCAATTTGTCCGGACATGGGCCAGTGCGTGTGCGAGTCGTATGTGTGTGTAGCTGTATTCTGATATGCAGGTGTTGTGTAGATGAAGCACTAAATGAAAACTTTTGCAGTCATCAGCAAAAGCCAAAAAGCTACATCCACAGGCACAAATAATGCTGATTAATGCTTAGTAACATGCAAAAAAATATACTAGTAGTATATACTAAGCAATTCTACACATAGAGTTGTGTTGCACCAGCACTGCACAATTTTCTTTCTGTGAGAGGTTAGACTTCCAGAGTGGGTTCAAATGTGCTAAATAGACTACTGTCGTCACTGTGATTCTCTCCCACTTTTACAGTCAGTTAGTTGCTCCATCTCTTTGGTCTAAATTTTGGATTTTCATTCACAATTATCGACATTTTCCAAAGCATACAAACCGTACACTGGGGGGGGGGGTTAACATCCAATGTACGCTTTTCAAATAGTTTGAAAATGTTGGTCAGAACTATGGAATTTGAGCGCTGCCGCCCGACTGCCATCGGCCGAGGCATCCACTCTCGCTCACTTGTACACCACTGCACTATTGCACAACGTGCGCAATATGGGCTCCGGGGGCTGGCGGATCACTTGAAAGACCTCATTGATTTCTCTAAATTAGGCCATCATCGATTTACAGGAAGACTCTACTGATGATATTAGGCAGGAACAAGCTGCAAGTGTGGTGCAGCAGGTGTGGAAAGCAGCCAAAAACAGGAAGTGGAAGTATCGTTTTAAAAATCCGAATCAAAAAATGGAAACCGTATGCAGGAAACCACAGAAAATAATGATGGATTTTATTCAGAAGGTATGTACATTAGTTCTAGAATCTCGTTGTACATTCTGTATAATGACAAATAGAGGCATTCTGTTCTATTCTGCATGTTCCTGGCGTGTTTTCATCTATGCTAGCCCATATATTTATGCGTAATCTGGTGACTGGCACCATTGCCAACTTTTGTATAAGAAAACTCGCTGAAGGACGAATCGAGGTCCGGGGGAGTGGGTGGGGCGTGTCCCTCTCAGTGCCAAAGCGAGGTACGAGTGTAGCGTACGTAGGGACGCAGTACGAGCGCTTATTTACACAAAACACGGCAACAGTGCAGGATTTCAGGTTTCCAGCCTATCTCCAAAAGTCGCCAACGTCACCAGAAAATGTTGCTGAATTTGTCACTAGTCGTTTTTTGAAAAACAAAAAGTCGCTAAGTTGGCAACACTGGCAGCAGGTGTTTTTTAAATATCGGCTTTGTATCAGTATCGGCCGATATTGAAATGTAAAATATCGGTATCGGCCCTAAAAATGTGGTATCGTGCCATCCCTGATTAGAGTGTCTGATATTTATGTCTGTCTTTACAGTTATTTAAATGGCTCTAAAATTTTATTCTTGCTAGCTATTTGCTGCACGTGGGCTTCTTCCCTGCAATAACGTATTGTAGTTTCACTTTGGTACGTCTTCTTTAAAAATATACTTGTGTCATATGGAGGCTCTGCTGTATCTTGCTCAACACTGTTCGAACCCATAGCCAAGACTGTATCGAAGCCTAAATTCTCACATAGGATTTGTGTTCTGGACTGTAACACTTCAGGCTGCCAATCCCTTGTTAACTTGCCACGTCCTGTTGAAAAGAAAAGAAAAAAAACACAGCCCTCCAAAAAAAATCTGTGAAATGGATCCCCATTATAGCTTCATGTATTATAGCGGACTTTAGTTTTATGAGCTTTTAACAAGTTTCCCAGGGGTCGCAATAATTTCTGTGGTTTATTTTCGGAACATTTACTTTTTCTTTTCCTTAAATGATCAGTACGGGCCTTTTAGCTCTCCAGCCTGCCTTTTCCTCCATCTCGATCCAGTTTCGCACTCATTCTTTGGGGTACTTTACTGTAGTTGGACAGCATGCAGGTTGAAACCGACGTCAATCCTCAAATTTCCACAATCCCAATTCCAGCTCGCTTCTTAAGGTTATTTCCTCTTGATTGACATTCAGTATTTAAAGAAAAAATTAAGCAGGAGGGGCAGAATGGTGACAGAGGGCAAGAACCAAGAGATGAGCTCAAATCGTGGAACATGGAAGGCTCTGAGCTGCCGATGTGTTTGTCAGTGCATACCTCGTCGGCCGCAGCATCATGTCATGTTCTGGAAACAAAACCCAAAAATCCCCCAGTCTCAGGGTCTGACTGGCATTTCATTACTAGAAATCACATCCATATGTAGGAAAACAAGCGAGAGAAACAGAGGATGGTGTAAAACATGACTTCCACCCTCAGTCGTGCCCACCAAAGTTCCTATGTGTGGTGTTTTTCTTTCACTGTGCAGATAAATCAAGCCAAGGGGAGGACATCACTGTCCCACATCTTACCATTCCAAGCTCCACCCCGCATACTTTTCATCTTATTTTAATATTCCCACTTTCAGCCTTCAGCCTCTTATATTAGTTCATTCCCCCCCCCACTCCTTTCTCTCATCCTGCACGTTTTTACATACCTGAGCCGCTCCATCGGTCCACGCACCGCGTCATGTCGTTATTGTGTGAGTCTGAGCATTTCGTCTGACAGCCAGAGTGTAACGCTACACCTCTGACCCGGGAGAGTCAGCAGTCTGTAGTTTAAGTTAGCGAAACATTTCTGAGAACTGCTGCACTTAGTTTTTCAGAGAGCAAATGAGCAACATGCCAGAGATGGAATTTCAAAAAAAAAGAAAAAAGGGGGGGGAATTGTTTTCAGCATACATAGTTCACTACAGATGAGTGCCGGGGGGAAGGAAAAACTTGAATCCTTGCGGCGAGGCGATCAGGTGGCTCTGCTGATCACTACGTCTGAATCATACCCACCCAGATGAAAACCCATGGGAGACAGAACGCTCCGCCGCCATCGTCAAAACACCAAATGAGGGAATATCCGTCTATTTGTATTGGAAGAATTGCATTCCGTCCCTCCAGGAGAGTTTAAAGACTCGCACTATCAAAGCCAAGGTGCACCGAAGCTGTGCTGGCATCACTTGGTGCCCCAAATCCTTACTAAGACACTTTATGGTTTGGTTCCCCCCCCCCATTAATTTATCGCCTGTCTGTATGTTGGCACCTTAGAAAATACATTTTAATTTCTAATTATGGTCCCAACTTCTGGTCAGCCTCACCACGTCTTTGACGAGAGCGGGCTGAACACCACTGTTGCTTTGCAGAGTCTGCAAACAATGCTCGCGACCATCAGCCACGATCTAAAAGTGCACACTGTGTTGCTAATGATAATAATAATAATAATAATAATAATAATAATGGCTCACATTAGCTTACCTTTTCATAAATGCCACTGTCTTGGCTGGCCAATTCTTCCATGGTTTATCCCAGCTTCTTGTTGGCTAATCTTTAGTGGAACTGTGGATGCATTTACTTCATAAATCATGACTTTTTCCTTCCAAGAACCTGTAACCCTAATGTCAGAGATATAATGTTTCTAAATTATAAATTAATAGTTAAAAGAAGTAAAGACTCTAAAGACGAGTGTTTGGAGGCGGATAACACTGTTTGACCAATCAGGAATCAGGAGCATGTTTTCTGACAGGAAGTTTTATATATCTATTCATATGTTTTCTTATCTAAGGTTACTTTAATCCTAATATCTTAAAGGTTTAAATACAGAGGGTGCCACACAATGTACAAATTATGAAGCCCACTGAGGCACACTTGGAAAAATCAATAAATATTTTATAGCTAAACTTAAATAGGTTATCCCTTTGTTTTCATCTCTGCCCGGCTGCACTTTGTCATTTTGTCAATGGTTTGCACAACTTCAATTTTACTTATGAGCTCATTTCTGTCTCTAGATGAGCTAAACAGATTCCGCACATCATCATCATCATCATTTACTGTCATGGTAACGAGGTTTGGAAGCCTCCGAATCTGAGCATTACCCCCTCACAAAAACTTGATGTATTCTTTTAAAAAGCAAGAATGTCAGAATAGTTAATAAGACATTAACCACATTCATACTTTATGCTTCCCTCCCAGTCCAGAACTCCTTATTTGGAAGGTGGCGTTCCCCCTCAGAGTCAGATTCTGCACACGAGTCGTGCTATGCTCTCTCCCGCTTCGTGCTTCTCCTGATCCCCCAGCCAAGTGCTTGTTGTGAAATAAATATGATTAAACTACAGCTTTATCACAATCCGGAAGGACAGGATGTGCTGTGGATGTATGTGCAGGCGTGTGTGTCTGAAATTCTCAGCGTGGCCCTCCTGCAGAGCGCTCTGGCTGAGGCCGGTTACCTCTGTGCCAATCAGATTTCTCTCATCCAGGGCCAGACAGAGACTCGAGCCAATCAGAGTCCTAATTCATTTCCTGAGAGGAAATAGTGGCAGTAATGGTGCAGTTGTGGGTATCTGCTGGCAGCTAGCATAAGGTGGGGCCAGAGACTGTAGTAAATGATTAATTTTAAATAACTGAGAGTGCACAATGGCCAGGAGTTCCTGGAGCAATAAAAAAAACATGACACAAAGCAGTGCGACACGGCCCTCAAAAAGATATATTAAAGCCTACTGCATTGTATTTTATTCAGAGTCATCTAGAATGCAGAAATACAGCAAAACTGTTTTCTGTTATGATCGTACAAAAATATGTTAAAAATGATGTCCTCGTGGGGGAATGAGAGCACATTCACAGTAGCTCACTGAACTGCATGCCTACTTACTGCCTTATGTAAAGTTGTTTTATAAGCCAGTTACTAACAGCTGTCCCGGTATTTTATCATAGTCGGGTTATGGCACTCCAGTAACTAATAAGCTTTCTGTATGATGACTAGATCAGTTAAGTTATTAGCTCTGCTCCTCCTTTTCGCCTTCTCCTTTTCATAAACTGTATTTGAGGCCTGAAAGATGGCCACGCCCACCATGATGTCCCAGACTGGTTTCTGGCCTCAGCATTTTAGGCCTCGGTGCTTTTGGGCTGCTGCCATGTTAGAACCAGAAACATCCACATTTGGATGAGAGGATAAAGTGCTCAGTTAATAGCTAATGCTAGCAAGCTTGGTTAGCAAACCAGTGCCAAAGCGCAGCCCTCGAGGATGGTCCGGATCATGTAGCGGCTACATGATAATGTGACTGGCTACAATGTAGCCAGTCATATTATTAGTTAGATAATTCCATTAAAAATCCTCAAAAATGGACTCATGCCACAGACACAGCTGAGAGGTCCACTTGCATTAGAAGAAAGTGAGGCCTGGCAGACATCTGTTGGCTAATAGCTGTCTGTGGGCAAACTGTGTAAATGTCTAAATTTACACAGTTCCTATAATAACAATCTAAATAAATCCAGGACCGATGTTTTTAATGTTTTGATTCAGGCGACTAAATCCACTGCGTGCTCGCCGACGCTCCTGTATCTCCTGCTTAACGATGACTTCAGTCTCATTGGCTAGTTCTGAATAGGCGTGTTTTTGTAACATATTTTGGGGCAGCCTGAAAGCTGAGTAGGGTGCACACCGCGTGGGCAGATAAGCGCTGTCTTAGCCACCCTTGTCTCTATTAAAACAAGGAAAAAATGCCAGAAAAATTCATTTTAAACGGTGCCAATTTGAGCCATAAGACAATAGTAAGACAACCCATAACCACAGCAATCCAGCCTACCATGACAATATAGAAACCTGTCCATCTTCTGGCATTACCCAGAGCTCAGCATATACTTTTGCTGTGGTAATACGTGACTTAAAAGAACAAATACATAAAAAAGTAGCCAAACTGTAACATATATAAATAATTTTTAAAATATTTTTTAAAAGAACAGCTACATTTTATATTAATGATTGATAATTCTTGATTATGTTTGCTTTGAGAGTGCTGATGGAGAAGTCTGTGGATGGAGAAGGTTATAAGGAGCTTCACTCTGTCTTTGTGGATCCAGAGAAAGCAGATGATCGATGCCAAGAGAGGAACTGTGGTACTGCACGAGGAAGGCGGGCGTGGCAGAGAAGTTTGTGAGGGTGGTGCAGGACAGTGAGACAGTGGTGAGGTGTGCGGCAGGAGTGACGGATGGTTTCAAGGTGAGCGGTGGGATTACATCAGGGATCGGCTCTGAGCACCTCCATGTTTGCAGTGGCGATGGACAGGCTGAGAGATGAGGTCAGGCACGAGTCTCCGTGGACTGTGATGCTGATGACACTGTGATCTGGTACGCGAGAGTGGGGAGCAGGTGGAAGAGAGCCTGGAGAGGTGGGGGCATGCTCTGGAGAGAAGAGAAACGAAAGTCAGGAAGACAGAATACATGTGTGTGAATGAGAGGGAGACAGGTAGAAAGGTGAGCATGCAAGGAGCAGAGATGGTGAAGGTGGATGACTTTAAATACCATCCAAAGCAATGAACAGTGTACAAGAGCGGTGAAGAGGAGAGTGCAGGCACGGTGGCCTGGGTGGAGGCAGGTGTAGCGGTAGTGATACCTGCTATGAAGCATGGGAGAAGGCCAGGTGGAGGCGGATGACGACCCCTAACGAGCGCAGCTGAAAGAAGAGGAAGAGCCGATCAAACGTGTTTTAGCATCTTTAAGCTTTCATATACATGCTGTAAATCTGATAGGCACGCTCTTCTGAAAGCCACTGTCTGTGCAGCGCTGTACGGCAGACGGCAAAAGTTCATGTTTAGTGAATGAACTCAGTAAAAATATTTAACAGCTAAAAGCCAGATGTCTCCACAGGAGCTGGGGAGGCTGGAAGGAGGATCAATGTTGGGCTTAGATTGATCAGGTGGTCAGAATCAGAGCCACAAATGAGCGCTGATGTTACTTTGCATCTGCTGGATGTGTTAATAAGCGACTGCTAAAATGTTAGCAGTAGCGTTTACTTGGGGTAGCTTATTGTAGCTTGTTTTAACGATCCTAAGCTGCCGCTGATTTTGTGTCGCCTTTGAACACATTGATCACGTTGATCGCGTGGAGGGAAAGCGCGCACACACACACACACACACACACACACACACACACACACACACACACACACATTGATTCGTTCTCTCTCAGTGACACAGACACATCAATTCAGCCGGGATGGCAAGAATCCAAGCAAACGGGCCGTGTTTGGACCCTGCAGGGACTCGTGTTTAACCTCCCGTTCAGTCTCTCCCGCTTCCCTTCTCTTTTGTCCGCTTACTCTCTCTTTTCTAATTACACGCCGTCCTCTGGATGCCGGAGTGCACGCGCATGAGAACAGGCGCAGCCGGGCAGTTACAGTCCTGGACTCAGCAGATCTGCTCCGTCGTGCCAGGCCTCCCTCGCCAAGAGGTAATTGTTACCATATTTTACAATAAATTATGCAGTCATTTCTGTCACTCAGTCTCTGTGTCACATTCTCAGTGGCCCTCTCTCTAATTTTCACCTCCTTCTCTTGGCATTGTCCAGTCGCCCTTCCATTTACTTAATAAATGATATAATATTATTTACACTAATGTAGCAGGTGTGATATCTGTTATTTGTAATAAAGACTGGCCTATAGCAGGTTTTTCCAGACACACACTTCCCATTTCTCCATGTGTAAGGGCCTGTATTTCCCTCACTACCCGCAAGCTATTCTTTCCAAAATAACCGTTTTTACCGTACATTAGGGCACATTTCAGAAAATTCAGACATTCAGCATGGATGTACTTAATGGGCATTTTCATCCACGGAGTGCTCCTACATTAGTGTAGGTTTTTAGGGTTTGGCGCGCGTTTATTTTTCCTCTCCTGCGGTGACGGCTGCATGCTATGGAGCAGCTCCCCTAAGCCCATTTGTGTGGTTCTGTTTCTGTCCCATAAATAAAAGGGGAAATACAGACCAAAACGGGGCTGTGCTCTGGTACCAGATGTCTGGGCCGTTTTGTTCTTCAGTCTTCAGAAAAATAACAAATTAAAAAAATGAATTGAGTTCCAGTCCAACAGCTTCTCCGTCAGTCCCCCCCCTTTTTTTAAATTTTTTATTTTATTATTATAATTTTTTTTTCCAGTTCTAGACTTGACTGTAAAAGTCGAGCTCTGGTTTGTGGGTCATCATCTGGAGTGCTTTGCAAAACCATGTGCTGGAAGAAATCACCCCCCCCCCTCCCTCCCTCTGCAGGAGGCTGGTGCCAAAGCAGGTGTCTGGACTCTGGTTTCATGGCTTTTGGGGTCTTTCACACATGTCACATTTTCTGGTTGAGTGAGCTCGGTTCTGGATTAAATTCCAGGATCATGTGCTAGATTAAATTCTGGGATTCAGTCTGGGGTGGCGGTTGCGGGTTGAGTTCTAGGAGGAGACTCTGCTCGGGTGCGTTTTTATTCCGCAAAGTTCTCGGAGCTCAGATCCTCTGTCGGCAGTTATTTCAGGATAGCGAGATAAGTGAATGAGAGGATGGGAAGAAGAGGAGGGGAAAAATGGAAGTATGTCAGCAGTTCTACATGAGGAACCTTGAGAGCGCCGCAGTGCAAGACAAATTATATGGGCATGATTCAGCAAGAAAGCAGGAGCTGGATGGATGATGGATGGGATGGTGAGGAGAAAACGGGGAAAAGGTGTGAGTCAGCAGCGAGATGGAGAAAGGGAGTAGGGAAAGTGTTGAAGAGGCTAGAGGAGCGAAGATGGTGAAAACCCTACAAATGTCCGGTCTGTGTGCCAAAAGAGAAGCACACGAGGAAACAACTGCAGCAGACCAAGGCTGTGCAAACTATTTTTACAAGTAGCTGCTCTGAGCTACTTAAGTACTGGTACTAAAACAAGGATAAATATACAAAAATGCATTAGGAGAACTCTTAAAGTTGCACTAATCCTTATTCTATGTTAAAAGTGGAAATGAAAAATCTGAAAACTGCAGTTTCTTCAATGTCCAAGCACACCATCTCCATATCCTTGTGTTAAAACGCTCAACTATGCAGTAAGAATTAGCATTTACAGCCTGGTCCAAAACATTCCTTTGGTCTCTGATGGCTTATTTAGCCAACAACTGTATGAGACATACACCTACATACTGTAGCTCACCTGGTTAAACTGTAATGCATTATTAGCTTACAGTCCGCAAACCACCGGCTGGGATTGCTGTGCTTATCTCCATATTACCGAGTCGGTTTTGCCGCTTACGACGGGACTGTGGGACAGTCGTGAAAAAAAAGTGCACCCTCAGTCAATTCTAAGGCTTCACATAACCGGACATAACAAACTTAATACTTATTTCTTCCCAGGTCTTAAAATGAGGTAAATGCAACCTCAGATGAACAACAACACAACATATTACTTATTTAACAAAAAATAAGCCAAAATGCAGAAGCAATATATGAAAAATTAAGTGCACCCTATGGTTCAGCAGCTCAGAAACACCTTTAGCAAGAAAAATATATAATAATTTTTCTTTCAGCCGTGCTCGGGATCGTTGTCCTGCAGCATGACCTAATTTCAGCCAAGCGTTAGCTGTCAGACTTTTGCCTTCTATCACCTGATTGTCTTCAACAGATTTTACAATTTTGTTGGCAAACCAAAGCTGTTTTTAGGAAAATAATAACACGTACAGAATTTCTAGAGTGCGCCACCTCCCATTCGCCAAACGCTAATACGGACAGTTAGCAATACGTAACTGAATGTTTTGAAGCAGACAACATAAC